>JAOSBN010041486.1:0-15356 GCA_027563595.1 Erythroxylum suave
ATTATAATAATTATAATAATATTATTAATAATAAATTGAATAAGAATAATAAATTTAATTATTATTATTATTATTATTATTATTATTATTACTACTGCTACTACTACTACTACTATTATTAAATTTATTGTTCTTATTATAATACATATAATTGATACAAATAATAATGTAATAATAATAAAACTAATAATAGGTAGAACATTAATAATAATAATAATAATAATAATAATAATAATAATAATAATGATACAAATAAAAAATTTAATAATAATCAAATTAATAATAAGTAGAAAATTAATAATAATAATAAATTAAATACAAATAAAAATTTAATAATAATAATAAATCATATAAGAATCATTATTATAATAATGTTAATAATAAATTGACTAAGAATAATAAATTTAATAATTATAATTACAATTATAATTATATTTATTATAAATATATAGTTATTAATATAATAATTATTATAATGAATATAATTGATACAAATAATAAATGTAATAAAAATAAAATTAATAATAAGTAGAACATTAATAATAATAATAATAATAATAATAATAATAATAACAATAATAATAATAATAAAATGATACAAATAATAAATTTAATAATAATAAAATTAATAATAAGTAGATAATTAATAGTAGTAGTAGTAGTAGTAATAATTAAAAAATAATAATAATAATAAATGATACAAATAATATATTTAATAATAATCAAATTAATAATAAGTAGAAAATTAATAATAATAATAAATTAAATACAAATAAAAAATTAAATAATAATAAGAATAATAATAATAATAAATCATATCAGAATTATTATTATAATAATTATAATAACAATATTAATAAACCCAAGGAAACGAAAGAATCGGTTACATTTATCATAGGATCTCCTCTTTTCTGATAGCCGAGTCATTCACCTTTAGGATACTGATCGAGTCAAAACCAATAAAAACATAAACATAATTGACACAAATAATAAATGTAATAAAAATAAAATTAATAATAAGTAGAACATTAATAATAATAATAATAATAATAATAATAATAATAATAATAATAATAATAATAATAATAATAAAATGACACAAATAATAAATTTAATAATAAGTAGATAATTAATAATAGTAATAATAATAATAATAATAATAATAATAACAATAATAATAATAATAATAACAAATTAATAATTATTAGAAAATTAACAATAATTGTTATTACTAATAATACGAATAATCAATTTAATAAGATTAATCAAACTAATAATATAAATAATTATTATTAATAATTAATAAAATTAATAATAATCATAAAATTAATTATAATATGAATAATAATAAGTAGAAAAGCTATAATAACAATAAAACATTTAATAATAATAATAATAATAATAATAATAATAATAATAATAATAATAATAATAATAGTAATAATAATAAGAATAAGAATAACAACAACAACAACAACAACAACAACAACAACAACAATTGATGAAAATACTAAATTTAATATTAATAAAATTAATAATAAGTAGAAGATTAATAAGTAGAAATAATAATAATAATAAATTTAATACACACTTCAATTAAATATACACTTGAAATACATAATCTCAAATATACATTTCAAATACACAATTCAAATACACTCCAAATACACAATTCAATTTCAAATACACATTTCAATTACACAATCCCTTCTCTTCAATCTCAAATACAAACTTCAAATACAAACTTTAACCTCAAATCCCTTCTCCTAAATCTCAAATTCACACTTCAATCTTGAATCCCTTCTCTTCAAAGCAGTATAACAATTACAAAAAAATATTACAACAAAACGACGTCGTTTTATTTATTAATAAGTCATCATTTATCGACAGAATATATTTTCCGTCGGTATTTAAATTCATCAATTAATTACTCGCCACGTCTTGCCGCTTCATTTTGCGACGAATCACGACGTCCGTCGGTAAACTAGATTGCATCTTAACGACAGACATTATTCTGTCAGTAAATAACTGACGCTAATTATTAAACAAGGCAAAATTCACTGACGGATTATTTTCCATCAGAAACTATCTGATGTGCTTACCGCAATTTTTAATGATGAGAGTGGGTATTTCGTCATTATATGTCATTAGAAATTTTGTGCAAAATTTCTTCCCTCCACTTTTACCGATGAAAATTGTGTTCGTCGTTCAGTCTAAACTTTGAAGACATATTTACCAATGCGCTTTTGTATTCCGTCAATAATTAGCTACAATTTTCATTCCATTGGTAAATTTTCGATGCTAATTTATATTTTTCTTGTAGTGAATAAGACGAAGCAGGAAAGAAGATGTTCCATTTGAAATATAAGCAAAACCTCGATCGTCCGGAAGAATCTCAACAGAGGTAAAGGTTAAACAATCGCCTGATAAGCCAATACAAGCCAAGATGACTCCTGAAAGGAAGGAAAGTAAGGTTCAACAACCAACTCACCAAGTGTCTTTAAAGAGGAAGCTAAGACGCTCCAATCAGAAAGACGCGAGAAGTCAAGAAGGTCACTAAGATTAATGACCTTACGACAATAAGAACAGAAGAAGCAAAAAGCTCTGATTCTTAGTAAAGTTTCTGAAAGTGCAAAGGAGCAACAACAACAACAACCTACTAAAGCAATTGTCTCTATCCCTCATACTCAATCAGAACAACTGTTTGGAGAGATAGAGATAAAAAGGAAGCTAGTATTTGAGCAAAAGAAGCCTCAATAATAACTCTTTTCCAAACCACAAGAAGAACAAAAGAAGATGAAGCCGATTCAGAAAAAGAAGGTTTCATCGTCTGATGTTCAACAAAAGATACAGACTGTTGGACTGTGCAAGTAACTTACAACCCTCCTCAACCGATGAAGAAAGAAGATTTGAATATGAAGATTATAGAAGAATCAATACCTAATCGTAACAGAGGTTCAATTATCATCAAAGAACCTTCTAAACAGAAAGTTAAGGTTCAAGTTGAACCTATAACAGTAAACGATTAGACGATACATCTTCTAAGCCCTGAAGAATGAAGATTGTATGGTATTCTACGAGATGAAAAGGTAGAACCATATCCATTGAAGATGACAAAAAACCTTATACAATCTATCCAATGACAAGTAGAATGACAATCAAGATTGTACCATATGTACAACCTAGACGTCTAACACTGGTAGACAGCAAAGACAAAGGAAAGAAGAAGAAATTTCCTGAGAAACAAGAAGATAATCTCACGAAAGAAGAAATTCAAGTGGTGATAAAAAATATAGATGATGTATGTCATGCAGCTCAACTTGTAGGCATCTATATATCACATCACATATCAAGAGCATCAGGAAGTAACTTTGACCCATCTATTATAGATGAAAGTTCCAAGATAGTTAGGACAATATCGGAAGGAAGGTATAAAAGTATTACGATTGAAGGTATTAATTTTTACTTAGAAACCTTGGTGCATTTACTTATTCATTTCAAACCCTTAGGTTTCATTCCTTCAGTTAAAAATATCTTACACCTTCTAGGGAAACCAATTTACAAACTACCCAGAGCTGATGATCTTGACATCCCTCACCAAACACAACCTTTCCAAATACCCTCCATCAAAATTATTGAATTAGATGATTCACTTAGAAAACCATTTATCTCTGAGTATCTTCATCTACTTAGTGAAAAGCTACAAGATTCTACTGTTAATTCGGAACTCTTGAAGAATTTCATCAAATGGACTAAAGCTAGTCACAAGTAAAAGGAAGTTCAGGAAGCCTTAGCTAAACGTATTGAGCAAATTGATACTATGATTGATGAACTAGGTGATTCAGTAGGTGATCTTCATAAGGAAATAACACTTCTACTTGTTTCTATAGAAGAAGACCTTAAGACAATCCGCACTGATATTCAACATATGTTCTCTGAAATTTTGAAGCGTCTAAAATGACATATCTTTTTTATTAATAACAAATAGGGGGAGAATAGTATAAATAAGAGGAGAATTAGTATTAGAAATTTTTTTATTATTGTATATACATATTGTATATCTTGCATTATTCGTCTGAATATGTTATTTATCTGAATATTATTCGTCTGAATATTATGTTTATCTTCTAATATTATGGTTATTTGTTATCATCAAAAAGGGGAGATTGTTAAGTCAAGAATACTTCACTTCTTCTATTGATTTTGATGAAATTCAAATAATAATAATAATAATAGTAGATGTATGTGAACTGTTTTGATGAGTTTATTAAGTGTGTAGATAAATATAAGTGGCACAAATCATCAAATCAAGACGATATTCAAGTAAAAGCTGAATAAGACGAAGTCTAATGCGGATCAGACGAAGTGATTAAGCGTAGTCACCAGACGAGGCAAAGACACCAGACGAAGCACACAAATCAAATCAAGACCATAAAATTGAAGAATGATCTATAACGTCAGTCAATTAATTAGAGTTGGTTATAGAACTCAACTAATAACAGATCTTAGAAGATTCTATAAGCAGTTTTCTCAAGAAGACTGTTGCAGATTTAGACTATAAATATCAGTTGTAGTCATAGATATAAATACTTTTTTACTTTACTTTTACTTACACTTTACAAAAAATAATTATGTGTTTAAGTGATTATACTGTAAAAATATCCTGACTGAAAAGAAGAAAAAAAGAGATCAAGAACAAATGTGATGTGAGTGTGAAAGCTCAAATAATATCTTTTCGAGTGAAAGGAAGGCTAGAGCATGAAGAGGATAAGATAGTAGATAAAGAATACTTTGTGAAAGAGACCTGAAGAGGCTCTGGAAGTGTAGAAAAAATACTTGTAAAGTTGAAGGAGATAGAGAAATCTCATATAACTCTGAGGATTAGACGTAGCTCAAAGATTAAGGGTGAACCGGTATAAATCACGGTGTCATATTCTCTAAACCTTATCTCTTTAATTTCTTATTGTTGGAAGAATAGATACTATTTCCGCTATTGTATTACTCAAACGAATTAAGTGCGTTGTTTTGTAATCGTCTAAATTTTTCAAGAAAATAAAAAAGATTTTAAAGATTACTATCTTAGACGATTTAACACAATTGAACTCCCCTTCTTATGTATTTTACATATTATATGTGATTTCTATATTAATAAGTGATTTACTTAAGAAATCTCAAATGCGGCAATCACATGAATATCAATAATAAGTCTTAATATGAATTGTTCTGTTATAAAAAAGAATCTGGTTTTTGAATTCTTTTCTGAGTTCTGGGTTCTTTGTTGAGTTCTAGGTTCTTTTTCTAAGTTCTGGGTTCTTTCTTTGATAGAATTCCACAGGATTTCTAATTATGAGGTTTCTCATTTCTAAGTTCTAATTTCTCATTTCTAAATTCTGATTTTCTGAATTTCTTAGGAAGAGACAGAGGCATGTTAGTACGACATATCTCCCCTTTTCTAATTCTAGACAGGGTTGGTCTAACCCCGCCCCTGGAGGCCTGCCCTCTCTAAGCAGGACTCGGATCTGACCAATTACCGAAGGGTTACCTAAGTGCACATAGTTTGATAATATACCCCATCAACTGGGTATCCTGTGAACTCATCAATCACGGCTAAAAAGAAAAACATGATTCTTCAAATAATTGCAATCAATAGGTTCAACACAACAAGAGAGCCAGAAGATACAAAGAATCTAAATATCATCTGGCCAAACTGGCATACAACATGCTAGTCTCAATCATATGGAGTCATATATCAAATAATTCATACATATTCAAGAACAATTCAATAAGCTGCAAGATAAAAGGGATTACTACACAAGTATAGTAGCATGATTATACTCACCTAGACTATCTCAGAGGTTCTGATCTTTTTTTTCTAATCTTCTTGAACTTGAGAGGTACTAGGTATGACTTTTAGTTCTATTCCTCATCTACTTTCACAAGCTATTAGGTAGCACGCATAAAAATTATATATACCCGCATTAGTCATTTTTACATAAATCTCATTTCTTAACATATATCATTATAAATTTGTTTTCATCTATAATGGTCAAATTGGTTGCAAGCCAAGTTTTCCCTTGAAATTAGGAGTCTTGGACTTCATTATGTCTAAATTTGGCTCAAAATTCTGAGTACTTGATTCTTTATGTCTTGATTAGTTTAATCATACTTGAACCTATTCGGTTTAACTGATTCATCCGCGCAGGGTTCATTCGCAGAGGCATAACTTTTTCTACATAGGTCTAATGTTTCTCAAAATTTTGATTCCTCTAGTTAACACATAAATTCACATTTATCCTTTTATGAACATTTTCTAATTCGGTCATTAAGGCTTTCAAATATCCCATTTACAGTCAGCCTTACTATTCTGTCAAGAGTTGGACCCTTCCTGACTAAAATCATTATAAGTTATTCATTTCTTATCCAATTGAGGTGATTCAAATTTCAATTTTCGATAGAATCATATGGATATCTCATGTCCAAATATTTCTTTAAAAAATTATGAAATTTGGATTTCATGTGATTTTTCTAAGGCTGTCCTGTTTCTGTTCTCTTCTGTGTCACTAAGGTCAGTAAAACCCTTCACTTATTTAGCCGTATCTCACTGGGTACTCATTCAATTAAAATTACCTTTATAAAAAATTTAGATAACACATTTTTTAGCATTTCATAAGAATAACTCATCATCCAATTCTGGCTCTAAGGTCCTCAAACAATTAACTTTTATTTCGTGTTTCAATCCCGTTGGTATTCTAAACTAGTTTCAATTCGGGACTTATATCTCATTTTTTGCTTACCCTAAATTGGAAACAAAATTCATGGATATAGTAGACACCCATATCTACAACTTTCAAGTTTTGAGTTTCTTCAAATTCACACATTAAATAGCTCAAGAAAATTGTATAAGAAGGACCTATGAATCTTCCTCCCTTGGCAGCTTTGAACTCCAAAACCCTAGGTTTTGGTTGAGGTCCAAATCACCATAGAAAATGAAAATTTCCTCATGTTAATTAGTCATTAGACATCAAAGAATAAGAATCCATCATCAAAATCATCAAACCCATAAATTCATCAAGTGGGTTTCATAGTTATGGCAAAAGAAAATGAGAAACTAAATTCCAATTGGTAGAATCAAGTGTCGGGATCGAGGCTTACCGTTTTGTATCAACTAATCAGCTTGATTCTCCTTCACTTTCTTGTCACAAAGCTTGAAAATTTTGAGAGAGGAGCTTCCATGGTTCAGCCAAGTGAGGAACGAGGAAGATAAGAGTTTTGTCTTATTTTGCACTTAACTTCCTTTATAAGCCACTCTTTTCATTATTTACAAAAATGCCCCTCTTGTACTGGTTCTTTAAAATCCGTTCGTACAAGTTACCGGGTTTTACAATAATACTTAGTGATTATTACTATAAATATGTTTAAGATACTCAATTTGACTCATATTTGATTTTAGGCACAATTAGGAAGTAAAGAAGTTGAAGTGAGTCTAAAGTATGATTCAACCATTTTTCAAAGATTAATATTCTCTTGTCTTTAGGGAGTAAGAAGAAGAAAATTAGACAAGAAGACAAGAAAAACTCTTCAAAATAATGTTTGTTGGACTAGAAGAAAATATGGAAAATTCAGTCCAAAAGAAGAAAATAAAAAAGCTAGGAAAGCATCACTCACTCACGCATGGATGCATGGATTTTTCATGGATTAGGCATGGATTTGCATGCATGCCAGATATCTTAACGTGAATTTAATGGATAGCACATAAAATTGTGAAGAATCGAAAGTGAGCGGAGAGCAAGGTGTCGATTGCACACAAAAACAAGAAAAAACGTGAGCTGAAAAAGAATGGAGTGAAAACCTTGTGTAAGGGTTGGTAAGAGGTTGGAGGCCACCTGTCCCACTCTTTAATTAGCTTTGAAATATAAAAATCAAGGGACGGTGTACAACATTTGGGGGAGCTAGTCATATTCAGTTTTAATAAGAAAAGGAGAGAGCCAGATGTCCATTTTGCTAAATTTTTCACTAAAATTTACTGTATGCAATCAAAAATAAAAAAAGAGGTTGTATGTGATGTGAAGAAAAGGACAGCTATCCATTACATTTTAACCCTAGGTTTTCAATATAAGATAAAAGAAGTGACGACACAGAAGGGGGGAGAAAGAAGTGAAAAAACCGAGAGAGAATAAAATACAACCACTCCATTTTTTAGGCTTATTCGATTTTTAACAAGTTTTTAGGTGTTTTTAGTTGGGTTGAATCAAGTGGTAACTTTTGGGACCTTCAGGAGAGCACGAAGATGAATGGCAAGCTCTCCACTGCGAGAAGATCCATAGAGGGGTAGCTTTCCAACGCTGGTTTAACAGAGATATCGATGTCGATTACCCGATTAAACACTCTTTCTTTGTTTTTATTTTTTCTTTCTTTTGTATTGAATTGATTGTGTTATCCTATGTTAATTGATTTGGGTTTTGTTTATGGATGATTGTATTTTCGTTATCATTTGATTATTTTCCTTTTTTCTCTAGTATGGAATTAATTGTTTTATCCTATGTTAACTTATTTGGGTTTTGTGTATGGATAATCATATTCTCATTATCGTTCAATTATTTGTGTATGAACCCATTGGGTATTGTGAAAAGATGATTCAAATGCTTTCATTGGATCGTTTTATTACAAACTCATTGCCAGAATTTCAATATAATGTGTAATTGTTATATTTGAAATTCATTTGTAGCAACTAATGGATCATAATCATTAAGGATAACATAACCTATGTTAAATGACGCATTGTATGTGGTTATTGCCTTGATTAATCGATTTTCCTAATTCGTAACTACTATCAAATTGAATTTAGAAATCATATCCTAGGTTATTCAATAGTTAGGTTTAATTAACAATCGTATCTTAATTAAGCAATTCCTAAAGGAAAACTCGGGTTAATTATTAACCCACAATTAACAGTTGCTAAGAGAGATTTGAGAACAACAAATCATTGAAAAATGTCTAATCAGGGTGTAGGCCGAGATTGAACCAAAGAACCAGATTCCCACCAAATTCACCACTTTCATCATTTTTCGCATGTTTTTTTTAATTTGTTTTCATTAGGTTAGTTTTATTTTATTTTTCCTATTTTTAAAACCAAAACTCCCTCAAATCCTAAATACTGATTAATTTTATTTCAATAACTTTACACACAATCTCTGTAGGATCATCTTAAACTCATCACTTCTATAGCAGTAATCTAGTTTATTTTGACTAGCATTACAACGTGTTGTCAATTTTGGTGCCGTTACTAGGGAGTGCAGTGTTTTAGTTTTTGTTTGTGATTTTAATTGGTGTTTTGTTTATATTTGTTAGTAATTAGTTTATTTTTCATTTATTTCTTGATCTTTTCATTTTCTGTTTAGTGTTTATGCATTAAAAAAAATTTCACATGGATATAAGTAATTTCTTTTATAACTCTTATTCTCATTCCTATAACCAAATTTGAATTGATCAAACTAACTTTGGTTATGGATAGGATAACAATCAGAATTACTTCTACGATAATTTGTAGGACACACAACAATTTCCATACCGACCAAAAGCTTCCTATCACGACTTCGGTCCATCTCTGGAAGAGTTGATTATTATTGTGAATGCTAATACTTTGCAATTGTAGTAGAATACTCTACAATTTCAGTAGGATGGAGGGCAATTTTTACAAACTACATGGTCTAGTGCCTAAGATACAGAGAGCCAACACAGCTCAAGTACATCTCCAGAAGAATTGCTTAATATTATGGCTACTAACAATCTTCAAATTCAACATAATATGCAGCAATTCCAACATAATATTCAACAACTATTTCAGCAAGGTGTACAACAAATCTGACAAGATAATCTATAATTCCAACAAGATACATTAACTCAATGGGGAGATATCAATCATATGAAGCTACCAATCAAAGAGAAGTAGCCATATGAAGCCGAGGTGTACCTAATAGATGTTAGTCTGCAAAACTTATGCAGTGATAAGGAGCTTGAAAATTTTGAGATAGTACTAAGTTCGTAATTATTTTCGAGACTAACCCTTCAAATTTACCTAGCAGGTTGGAAGAATTAAACGAAGAAGAAAAAGGAAAAAAATTATTCAAATTATTTTAAGAGAGCGAGAACTCAGTAGAGATGAAGAATCTGAAGATAAGGAAGATGCTAAAGGTGAATTATTATTTATGAAGGACCTATTTGGAAGAACCTCACGTAGAGGAACCGTATGTGCCACCAAAAGATCATAATTTTGTCACATGAGAAGAAAAATGTGTCGAGCCAGTGACACTAAACAAAGGAGCTTCTCGGGAGGCAACCAAAGGAAAATAAATTTCTTTTCCTTTACTTTTTCACGTTAGTTTTTATATACATGTGTAATTTTGGATTTGTTTGTTTTTACTCGTTTTAAGTTTTCAATCAAAATGAGAGAAAGAATAACAAAAAAAACAAAGATTTTCTCTTTTTTTCTATTGCTTCTAGGATTATATAGTCATGATTAAAGAGTGAATTGACTAGAGAATTTGAGAGAAACTTTAGTATGTACTTTTACTTTTGTAATTGCTTGATGTTCATTATCTTTAGAAGAGTAGTGACTAGTGCTAGACAACATTAGTGAGATTTTGAGCTTTATTAGACTGATACATTCATATCAGTCTCATTGTCTTTGTTTATGTGTGACATTCATGACATGTACATCCTATCTTTGCCTAGATTTTCTACTCAAGACCACATTTTTATCACATGCATTAATATGGAAATGATTAGGCATTCTTTGCTTTTCTGAACTATATTAGCCAAATAACTTGCCTTATTGACATGATTTTTCCCTTGATAAGCCCCTTTGAGCTTTATACCTTTCTTTTTGTATAAACTACATTGTATGCTTTTAAACTTAACCAAATGTCCTACCTAATCCATAAATCTAGTGGAGCATTTGTGATTGTTGAGTTTGTGGATATACAAAATTCTAAGTGTGGGGATATGTACATCTGTGGGTTGGTTATAATGATTGAGATGTCTTTTTTAATGTCTTATCATTAAATTTCCCATGTTAATGTGGTTTCTTTTAATATTTATAAAAAAGAAGCAAAAAAAAGAGAAAAGAAAAAGTTTAAATAAATGTACCACAGAGGAAGTGCATAATTGTTGAAAAATTGTTTGTTATTAATGCACCCTCCTAAGTTGTATTGAATGGGTTATTTGAGTATTTTGAATATGAGGTAGATGTTAGCTTAGAAGGTTCACTCTTAGTGGTTTCAATATATTGCATCAACTTTATAAGTGATTCCTTCAAATTGGTATGTGCTTCATGTGGTTTATGTGTGAGAGCTGAATTAAGTTGTGAAATATAATTATTGCATTCGTCATAGCTGATGGTACTTAGTTTTGTATGAATGTTAACTTGTACACTTAATAGTATATTGAGTGTAAATCGTGAGCGTTTTAGGGTTGGTAAGAGGTTGGAGGCTATCTGGCCCACTCTTTAATTAACTTAACTTTGAATATAAAAAGTAAGGGATGGTGGACAACATTTAAGGGAGCTGATCATATTCAGTTTTAATAAGAAAAGGAGAGAGCTAGTTGTCCATTTTGCTAAATTTTTCCACTAATGTTTAATGTATAAAGAAGAGAGGTTGTGCGTGATGTGAAGGAAAGAACACTTGTACATTACATTTTAACCCTAGTTTTTCAATATAAAATAAAAGAAGTGGAGGCACAAAAGGGGGGCAGAAGGAGTGAGAGAGAGAATAAAATATAGCAGCTCCATTTTCGAAGCTTCTTCAGCTTTGTAAATACTTTTTAGGTGTTTGCGGCTGGACTAAATTGTGTGGGAACTTCAGGAGCTTTGGGAGAGCATAAAGATGGAGGCAAGCTCTCCACTAAGAGAAGACTTATGGAAGGGTAGTTTTCCAATACCGGTTCAACGAGAATATCAACATCAATAAAGCAGTTAGCACTATTTCTTTGTTTTTGTTGTTTCTTTCTCTCGTATTGAATTGATTGTGTTATCCTATATTAATTGATTTGGATTTTGTGTATGAATAATTAAATTCTCGTTATTGTTTGATTATTTATGTATGAACCCATTGGGTATTGTGAAAAGACGACTCGAATGCGTTCATTGGATCGTTCTACTACAAACCCATTGCTAGAATTTCAATATAATCCGTAATTGTTATATTTGAAATTGACTAATGGTTCGTGATCATTAGGGATAATATAACCTAGGTTAAATGACACATTGTATGTGGTTACTGCCTATCGAATTCACCACTTTCTTTAATTTATTTTCATTAGGTTAGTTTTATTTTATTTTCTTATGTTTAAAACTAAAACCCCCTTTTTCCAACTCATGTGAGATGTAGTAACATTAGAGGCATATAGTCTTTGAAATCTCAAAGTTAGCGGGAAATAAACATCCACTTCTAAGGTACCAATTTCTGTTTTATAGTACACTTTGTATGTTTGAACCTAGACTGACCATAAAATTTGTACTCTTGTAATTCCATATCATCTCCCCAAAACAACATAATCCCAAATTACAATAATCAATTTTTTCAACTTGTAAACTAAGACCCCTAATAAGTTTCTTCATATTGTAAAATTATTAACCATTGTATGATCAGGAGGGGATGATCCATTATACCAAGCAAGAATTTTATCCAAACTTTGATTAAAAAATATGCCCTTTAGACTTTATTTTCAATATTCGAGCAATTAAAGATAATTGATGCATGGTTTCACAATTTGGCCATAATTCTTAGTTGGTTGATTTTAGTAAGTCAAAAAAAATTTTGCATGAGGGTTTGATTCTTCTTCAAGATTTTCTATATTTTCCTAAAAAGTATAACTAGCTGCATCATAAACTATTTGGATGTAAAAAATTTCAGTTGTAGCCACATTATTTGTTGTAAATCCAGTCACCCCTTTAAACCCATCCACATTTATTGAAGAGATTACTTTATTACCCTTTGAGGTGCTACAAATTACTGGCTTCCCATGTCGTGTCTACTCAAAATAATTTGGAACAAACCATTTCCTTAACAAATGAATATTTACTTCATCAATAGGAAGAAAATAAATAAGTTTGCACTTTTTACAAGGACATCTGATCTTTGAACCATCCATATATGCAGTTTGAGAACATGCATAGTCAATAAAAGCTTAAACTCCCTCAATAAACTTAGGATTAATGAAACTATCAGGTCTTAATCATCTATACATCCAAGATCTATCAACATTACTTATTTCTGCAAAACTTTTATTTAAAAAAGTGATTTCATAGTTAGATATAATAATTGTTATGATAGTATCCATATTAACCTTACATAACACTTAAATCTTTACTTTGCACATCATTATAGCCTTCATTTCCCCTAAGTTTTTATAAGTCTTTGACTATTTCCCCTCTAAATTGAAACCAACCAATCCTACCATATGATTTCACAATTAGAAAACTCGATCACAAACAATTCCACCTTAGTGATTGGAAAATCACCATATTGAACCTTAAAACTTCTTAGAAGAATTAGAAGGAAAGATAAGGCTTTGATCTTTAATATCCTTAATATATCTTAATACCCTATAAGCAGTGTACAAATGAACTGTACTTGGCTTATCGATATATTGAATTAATTGATGGACAACACATGTAAGTATAAGTCAAATAAAGCAGCTTGCCAACGAATATCCTGTAAGAAGTGGCATTAAGAAGTATAAAAAGCACACACATATTTTTTTTCTAACTTTATATTAAAATAAAAGATAAAAAGCACATTTTTTGCTTACATATATTAATTCTAACATTAGATCGAGCAATTTCCAAGCTAAAAAAAGATTTCAATAGCCTCAAATCTTTAATGTTGAATGTTGTACAAAGATGCTTATGTAAATTGTTGAGAAAACATATAATTCGATAGCTTTGTGTAGCAAAACATAGAATTTGATAGCTTCATGTACCACTAACAACATTTGATAGCTTCGTGTACCACTAACAACTACCTTGTTTCAAGTCATATAAGGATTTATTTAGTATGTAAACCTTAAAAGAGCTTGAAAAAGCTCTATAGTACGTGGATTTCTTATGTTAATACTAAGTTTGAATTAATCACTTACAAGTTCATTTCCAAAGTTTGGTTTTAAACAAGCATTTGGTACGAGGCATTGTTACACCATAAGAATGGAGAAAGCAAGTTCTTGCTCTAACTCCTAGGCTTATGGAATTTTTCACCGATAAGCATTATGGGAATTGTATCATGAGTTTCTAGCCTATATACTATCCTAGGGGTTTATTATGCAAAGGATTGTTAGGTCAAATAAATGAATTTCTTATATTAACACTAATTTTGAATTAATCACATTGAAGTTCAAGTCTTTATCTACAAACTTAAACATAAATACTCAGATTATAAAATCCTAGCCTAAAAACTCATCAATCATTGTTAGAGATAAAATAGTAAAGAACAACATAATACCGCACATTGTAGACATTACCTAGTTGAGCAACTTATCTTGATAGATGGACAACCATAAACTACAAAGAAGACAGATGAGTTGGACAATTATCGACGCTCTTCAACATAGAACATGACCTACAATCCAACCTATATATAATTAGGTAAAAAGGGTCTATGGATCAAATAGATCCACGAATACCATCCTAAAAATATAAACTTTTGGTAGATTACTGGTACAAAAGAGGTTTCTTAGATTTTCAATCAATTGTTGAACTTGAGAGATATGGTTTATCCTAGGATTAAACATAAGCTAGGAAATGGAGAAAACACATGGTTTTGGTTTGAAATTGGTCAAATTCAAGCCATTTTATATAGAGATATGATATCAACCAATTGAGGAATAGAATTCCTTTGAACCTCAAAATATCATGTTTAATTCTGAATGGTGATTGGTATAGGAATTTAGAGGCTTTCGTACTCTTGTTGAACACATACCATAGTTGTTTGAAAGGAATGGAGAAGACATTATCATATAGGCCCTCAATTCGAGTGGAAGATTCACAAATAAATCTGGTCACAAAATTTTCATAGACACATTATTACATTTTCCTTGTTATAACCTTCTATGGAAACAAACTCTAAATCCTAAAGCCTCACTAATCACTTGGCCAGTGATTAAAAACAAGATTAGGACCAAGAGTAGGTGGTTTGGCACAAATGAATCAATTTGTGAATTATTTAAAGAAGTTTTTGTAGATAGAAATCATCTCTTCTTTCTATGTAGCTATTGAAAACGATCTAAAAGGGGGGGTTGAATAGATCTTTGAACCTTTTTCGTAAAGTTCTACAAAAACCAGAAGTTAATACACACAAAACAAT
>JAOSBN010041523.1:0-15351 GCA_027563595.1 Erythroxylum suave
ATTTATTTTTAGTTCATTATATAATAATAGACATTGGTGTATTTTTATTTCAATAAAATATTTTATTTTTATTTATTCTTATAAAAATTTGATCTTATTTATTATATTCCTGTTTTATAACGGTTCACTACCGGTTGAACCTCTAAATCTTAAACTTTTTCTTCGACCGGTTCGATGTCCGATCCGATTTTTAAAACATTGTATGAAATAATGTAGATTTTTCTGGCCATAAAACGAGACCGATATTGCATCTTAGTTTTAAATGAAAACAAGATACATTTATATACATTAAAGGCTCATCTAATTAATTCACAATAGGTTTCGAAATTTTAATATATTTTTTACCCTTTAAAAGGATAATATCTTTAAAACTTGCAATTTTATTTTTTATAAAAATTATTCATATATTAAAAGAAAAAGAATTTAGTGTTGGTACTCAAAAAAAGAAGAATAACTTAAAACTAACTTGAATCATTGATTTGAAAAAAGAGAAATTTTACCTTTTGAAGGAAAGCGAGTTTTTTTTTTCTGTAGATCACAGTAATCTTTCATGGTTTGTTCCATTACTTTCTTCAACACTTGGTTCTCTTCCTTCATACGATTCATCTCTGTCTGCAGAGAAGATAACTCTTCTGACTTGATGTTCTTCCTCACAAATGTCTCTTCTGCAGATAACTCTTCCACAACTTTTCTCCTCCTCTAGCTTTTTTCTGTTTCTGATTCATTGTTGTCTTGTGGACCATTACTGTACCTTGGATCTTCACAGTTCCTGTCTTGTTTCATTTCATGTTCGTGATCTTCTTCTTGGTTCTCTGAATCAAGTTTGAGGGAGATATCAATCTCCATTTTCTTATCTTTGGTAACAAAAGAAGCAACCTTTGATCTCCCACTCATGAAGGTGAGAGAAGCTCCTAAGTATCTCTCTCTCTCTCCCTCTCCTTCCTCTGTGCAGCTTTTGAGGCACCAAGTTTAATGTACACAAACTAGGAGACGCTTCTAAGTTTTGACCTTGCAACTCTTCGTTAATTTCAACTAGATATGCGTAGTTCAAGAGCACCAACTGTAAATATGGCTTACTGACCCCTTCGTATTCAAAAAAAAATTCTCTTATATAATTCAAAGTTCTTTCTTTCTATCAATACCTTATGGACGAGGAGCAAGACACCTGTCCATTTAATTAAAAAATTAAAATTTTATTTTATTTGTAAAGTAGCATTTAAATATATAACAATCATGAAAATATAAATTTTATTATAAAAATAAAAATAAAAAAAAGGCAAAGTTAATAAATTTACTAAAAAATTAAAATAAATAGTTTTTCATGAATAATAAATTGAAAATCTTGAGCCTAAGCATCTTTTTATGAATGTTGGTTAAGGTTTAAGATGGGCAGAATTTGCACTCCCCTAGATCTAAACTTGACTTGAAATTATATTTTTGAGTTAGGCTTGATTAAATATATTTTTATTTTAGAAATTAAAATAATATTCTATTACCCAAAATGATATTGTTTTATAAGAAAATGTAGGCTTTGAATTGGACCACTAAATTAGTGTTGGTATAGGGAATAAGAAAGTCTACAATTTAAAGAGAAGGATGACACACTTCTATAAATAAACCCCTAGAATGCATGTATTTTCGTAGAGGTGTTATATTGTACAATTTGGGGCTAATATGTTGATAACTCCTTCGTGTTTGGCTTAAAGTTTTAAAATTAATTGAAGTTGCTATACTGTAAGTATACGACTTGTATAAAATAGTATCGCAAGATATCATTTCTTTGAGGATTGGTTAGGCGCCAAGTAATTCAAATTGACTTTTCTTTTAGTAAACCAAATAATGAGAAATTGAAATTACAAAAATTCACAATTTAAAGTCTTACAAGCACACTTCAAAATCTCACATATTAGTGACAAACTATGTTTGTACAACAAGAAAGTAATATTAGTAACCAAACTATATTAGTGATCAAACAATAGTTAGTCAATGTCTTAACTCTTGTAGTGCATGCTTATCTTTTTCCCATAATATTGACTTTTGATTGGTCAATTTAAAATTTAAATTTTTTATCGAGCTTCCATAAGTTTTCCCAGCAGGTGTCCACAATTTTAAGGGTACCTTAATGTTAGTTGCTTGTCACTAAAATTACAAATAGTAGTGAGCATAATGATAGTTCGGTTGTTGTGACAATATTAAGTAGACACTAACTAATTAAACTTTTATCAACAAAAGTTTTCGTCAAATTAAAACAAATACATAGGCTTTTAATGATAAAACTTAGTGATAAAGAAAATTTGACACTATTAATTGTGAAAGAAACTAAATTGTCACAATTATCATTGTATTAGTGACTAAAATATAAATTATCATAGATAATCTAAACAATAGTGTCAACCAATTGTCTTGTCCCTAAAAAAACTTGCATTTGTTATGACAAAAATAATTAGTCACAAGAAAATTGTTACTAAATTACAAATAGTAGTTACCATAGTTATAGTTCGATTATTGTGACAATATAAAGCAGACAATAATTAATTGCATATTTATTGACAAAATTTTTAGTCACAAAAAGTAAAATATATTGTGTGACAATCAACCATTTCGTCACAACAACAAAAGTAATATTAGTGACTAAACTATGTTTTGTCACAACCAATAGAAACTATTAGTTACCAACATATGTTTTGTCGTAATTACAATTAATTCCCGCCAAAATTATTTTGATGGCAAATTTCATAGGCTTTTAGTGAGAAAACTTAGTGATAAAATAAATTTTAACATTATTAATATATTAATATTGACAATTTAATTGTGAAAGAAACTAAATTGTCACAATTGCCATTGTATTAGTGACAAAAATATAAGTTATCACATATAATCCAAACAATAGTGTCACTTAATTGTCTTGTCACTAAAAAAACTCGTATTTGTGATGACAAAAATAGTTAGTCACAAACAAATTGTCACTAAATTATGAAGAGTAGTTACCATAGTTATAGTTTGGTTATTGTGACAATATTAAGTAGACACTAATTAATTGCATATTTATTGACAAAATTTTTAGCCACAACAAATAAAATATTGTATGATGATAAACCATTTCGTCACAATAATAAAAAAACATTAATAACCAAACTATGTTTTGTCACAACCAATAGAAAATATTAGTTACTAATATATGTTTTGTCAAAATTACAATTAATTCTCGCCAAAATTATTTTGGCACCAAATTTCGTAGGCTTTTAGTGACAAAACTTAATGATAAAATAAATTTTAACACTATTAATATATTAATAGTGACAATTTAATTGTGAAAGAAACTAAATTGCCACAATTACCATTGTATTAGTGAACAAAATATAAATCATCACAGGTAATTCAAACAATAGTCTCAATCAATTGTCTTGTCACTGAAAAAACTTGTATTTGTGATGACAAAAAATAATGAGTCACAAAAAAATTTTCACTATATTACAAAAAGTAGTGACCATAGTTATAGTTCTGTTTTTGTGACAATATGAAGTAGACACAAATTAATTGCATATTTATTGACAAAATTTTTAGTCACAACAAGTAAAATATTGAGTGACAATAAACCATTTTGTCACAACAACAAAATAATATTAGTGATCAAACTGTTTTTTCTCAGAACAAATAGAAAATATTAGTTACCAATATATGTTTTGTCACAATTACAATTAATTCCCGCCAAAATTATTTTGGCGCCAAATTTCATAGGCTTTTAGAGACAAAACTTGGTGATAAAATAAAATTTAACACTCTTAATATATTAATAGTGACAATTTAATTGTGAAAGAAATTAAATTGCCACAATTACCATTGTATTAGTGACAAAAATACAAAATCATCACAGATAATTCAAACAATAGTGTCAATCAATTGTCTTGTCACAAAAAAGTTCGTATTTGTAACGAAATAATAGTTAGTCACAAAAAAATTGTCACTAAATGTCTTAACTCTTGTAGAGTACTCTTATTGTTTTTAGTCATAAAAATTGCCGCTGAGTTGTCATAGTATAACTTTAACGGCTTAGAAATAGAGTCCATAACTTTGAGCCCAGATATAAAACTCTTTAACCATACATGCGAAGTGGCCTCAAAATACAATACGAACTTAGCTTCCGTAGTAGAAGTAGCAGTCAAGGTTTGTTTGACACTTCTCCAAGATACAACTCCACTAGATAAAGTGAAAATATAACATGAGATTGATTTTCTTGAATCAATGCAGTCAGCAAAGTTTGAATTGGAGCACCCAATTACTTCCAGATTTTCAATCCGTCTGTACATAAGCATGTAATCTTTTGTTCCTTGAAGATATCTCATCACTTTCTTTGCAGCCTTCCAATGTTCAATACCTAGATTACTCTGATATCTTCTTAACATTCCAACTACGAATGCAATGTCTGGTCTTGTACAGACTTAAACATATATTAAGCTTTCAACAGCTAAAGCATATGGAATGTCCTTCATGTGCTCCTGTTAGAACTCATTTTTCGGGAATTGACTCAAATTGAATTTATCACCCTTCACTATTTGTGCTACACTCGGTGCACAATCTTTCATCCAAAATCTCTCTAAAATTTTGTTGATATAGGTCTCTTGGGACAATCCCAAAATATCTCGAGAGCTTTCTCTATAGATCTTAACGTCAATGACTTAAGATGCCTCACTCATATCTTTCATATTAAAATTCTTTAAGAGAAATTGTTTCACCTCATATAGTAACCCTTATCATTGGTTGCAAGTAAAATATCATCCACATATAGCACAAGATAATAAATCTTGCTCCCACTAACCTTCTAGTATATACACTAATCCATGAGGTTCTCTTCAAAACCAAATGAAGTGATGACTTCATGAAATTTTAAATATCATTGACGAGATGCTTGTTTTAAGCCACATATGGATTTATTAAGCTTACATATCAAATGCTCACTAGCACTATTGAAGAATCCTTCTGGTTATTTCATGTAAACCCCTCCTTTAGTTCACCATTGAGGAACATTGTTTTTACATCCATTTGATGTAACTCAAAGTCAAAATGGGCTACTAATATCATAATTAATCGAAGAGAATCTTTCTTTGATACAAGAGAAAATGTCTCCATGAAATCGATTCCTTCTTTTTGAGTAAATCCTTTAGCAATGAGTCTTGCTTTATACCACTCGATGTTGCCTTGTGAGTCTTTCTTTATTTTAAAGACCCATTTACACCCCATGAGTTTTACACCATTTGGCAATGCAACAAGATCCCAGACTCGATTACATGTCATGGAATTCATCTCATCTTTCATGGCATTGTACCACAAGTCTAATTCTTTAGAACTTATGGCTTACAAAAATGTTTCAGGATCATATTCGGCTCCAATGTTAAAGTAAGATTCTTGTAGATACGCAATATAGTCACTAGAGATACTTGATAGCCTTACTCTATAGATCTCTTTAATGTTGTCTCATCATTCTCCTCAGGAGCATATTGTTCAACTGGTTGATCAACAATTTCTTATTGTTCCATATCAATAACTTAAAATATTAAATTGGTATCAATTGCTTCTTAAATTTCAACGATTGGTTGTCCAACACCCATTGATGCTTGAGAGGTGTGAATGACAATCAATCTATTACTTGAGCCAGAGTGATGAACTTTCTGGATGTCCCTTTTCTGAAATAACATTTCGAAATCAATCACTCCCACTGATCAAGTCATTCTCAAGAAATTTTGCATTTTTTGATTCTACAATCCTAGCGCTGTGAGATGGATAATAGATTATATACCCCTTTGGATTTTTCAGCATATCCAATAAAGTGATCAATCATGGTTCTCGGGTCTAGCTTCTTTTCTTGTGAATTATAAATTCTCACTTTAGACTGGCATCCCCAAACACATATATGTTGTAAACTTAGTTTCCCTTTAAATAACTAAAAAGGTGTTTTTGAGACAACCTTAGTTTCAACTCGATTTAATATATACACAGTCGTCTTTAGTGCTTCAGTCTACAAGAAATCAAGGCACTTTACATTACTTGGTATACTTCTCACCATGTCCATTAATGTTCGAATTCTTCTTTCTATCACATCATTCTGGTCTGGAGAACTAGACATAGTATATTGGTCAATAATCTCATGTTCTTGAAGAAACTTACCAAATGGACCAGGTACTTGTCCATTTTCTGTGTATCTACCATTGTACTCGCTAACTCTATCTAATCTAATGATCTTAATTTGTTTTCCACATTGATTTTCTACTTCAGCCTTAAAAACTTTAAAGGCACCCAAAGCTCTGTCCTTAGAACGAAATAAGTAGAGATACATATATTATGAATAATCATCTATAAAGGTGATAAAGTATTTCAGACTATCTACATCCATATCTGGACAACAAATATCTATATATATGATTTCTAATAGATTTGTGCTTTTGTTTACACCTCTTTTAGACTTGTTAGTTTGCTTACCTTTAACGCAATCGACACAAGTCTCATAATCAGAAAAAATCTAAAGTACTAAGTACTCCATTTATCGATTTCTTAAGACTCTCAATGGAGATGTGTCCTCATTTCTAATATAACAACATAAAGGAATCATCATTCACAATACATTATTTTATCTCAGTAGTAATATGCATAGAAGTATAAGCAGTGTCATTTCGTAATTTAAGAGAATAAAGACTATCAATCAAAACACCATGTCCAAGAACTTTGGATTTATTGGATAATTGAAAACCAAAATTTGTAAAATTAAAGATAAAACCCAAAAGTACAAGTATTGAAATAGAAATTAAATTTCGAGAAAAACTTGGCACATAAAAGGTATTTTTCAGATGTAAAATAAAATCATTGCTCAACGTCAAATTGCAAATGCCAATGGCTTCCACATGTGAACTCATCTTGCCTCCTAAATAGATGTAATGTTCACTTCTCACTAGTTTCCTTAGGTTGTGCATACCTTGCAAGGTAATTGAAACATGGATTGTTGAACCAGAATCAATCTACCATGTGTTATGATTAACACTAACCCTATTAGATTCATAACAAACAAATGAAAGGTGAGTACCTTTCATTTCGAACCAGTTTTTAAATTTTAAGCATTCTTTCTTCATGTTCCCTCTCTTTTTGCAAAAAAAAATAAAATTTGATGCTTTATTTCTCAGGTCGAGGAGGAATTTTGGCTTTTCCCTTATTTTTGGCCTGATATTTATTTTTCTTTCCTTGCGTAGTCAAGTTCACTTTTTCACCCTCTTCCATTGCCAATCTCCCTTCTTCTTGAGCACACATGATCAACAGCTCATTAATTGAACATTTGTCTTTATGTGTGCTGTAAGACATTTTAAAAGGGTCATATTGTTGGGGTAGAGTGTTTAGAATAAAATGAACCAGGAAGATTCTAACATTTTCACTCCTAAAGCTTCTAGTTGAGTCACTATATCCCTCATGCGTATGATATGATCATGCACACCTTTGATCCCGGTGAGCCTTATAGATGACAATTGCATTATTAGGTGCTGGCAAGAGCCTTGTCAAATGTAGCAAATTGCTCATCCATGGCTTTTACAAGGTCTTTCACCTTAGTATGCTGTTAAACAAAACCACACATACCAGTATATATCTTAGTCTTTAGAACATCACAGAGAGATGATTGGATTGCTCCCATTTGTCATAAAGACTAACTACATCTGGAGTGTTGATGTCAGTGATAGCAAGTAGTTCATCTTTCCTTATAGCATAATCTATATCCATTTAATCCAAATGGAGAAGCACTCTCTCCTTCCATACCTTATATTTATCACTCTTTAATTTGGGAATATCACACTTAACTTTAGAGATATTCGCCGGTAAAATAACTGCAAAAATTATTAAACATATATGCTCATTAACCAAGAATATGAGAGCAAAATTTGCTATGCTTTACCAATGTAAATCATGCATAAATTCAGGAATCTAGTGACATAAAATTTGCATGTAGGCTAAAATTCTACTTAATTAGATCTATTTGATAAAATTATCAAATTATGTCCTTTTCTCAATTCCTGTGGATAAATCAAGAAATATAATTTGATATTTTATCCTAATTAATCATATACGTATAACTCAAATTCCTGTAGGTAAATTTTATTATATATATATATGATTAACTACAACTAAAGTTTATAGTCATCCATAAATATATAATTTTGATCAATTAAAGATGTTGAGACTACTCCCTAATTAATTAAAATTATATGAATCGCCTCACATTACTTTAATCATAACTAAAAATGTTATTGCATTAAATAATTAGTAATGTAAATCAATCAAATAAGCATGCACAAATTATTTAATCTACTTTTGCGTGTATTGCATGTCTAATTTAATACAAATGTTAAACATACAATTTTAAATGTATAATTCTTAATACATTAGACATACAAATCAAAATAATTAAATTTAACAAATAGTAGGTTAAGTGCTTAAAAACTCACCGAGGATCCAAACATTAACTTAATTGACTATTATTGTTAAGTGATCATTTCACCACAATAGCTTAAGCTGTTGTGTAAGGCCAACTTAATTGATTTTATATATTCACTATCACAACCCCTCAAGTGAAAGCCCTTTGGGCTTGAAACTTGCACAGGCCCACTCTACCTTACGTTGAATTAATTTGATGATAAATAGGTGGGTGGTAGCATTCAAACTCAAGATCATTTGATCACAAAGGCTTTGATACCATGTTAAGCGACCATTTCACCACAATAGCTTAAGATGTTGTGTGAGGCCAACTTAATTGATTTTATATATTCACTAACAATTACTTAACTAATTAAGAATTAAAATTTTTTAAATTAAAAAAATAGTCATCTTTAACCTTCAGCCGGGTCGGTGTGACCCAACTCCATCCTCAATCAGAGGCCGCCCAGACTCGCAAAAGAGATTTTGAAAGAGAGTAGGACGATAATGACGAGCTAGCGATGGTCATGACACGCCCAGAAGAGGAAAAAAGACACATTGCATGACTGACGATGTCCTAAACCGCCATGCAACCCATTTCCTTTCATCCTCCTAGCATGCCTCACGCCTCTAGTTGGTGCACCGTGTAACATGATGCGCCAAAACATAACCAGGACGTCCCGCATGCACACTGACATCCAGCTCTTCTTCAAACATATCACACATGCATATGGTAGACATTTCCAAAAGCAAAAACAAAAACCAGAGCATAACAGAGGATATGTTTAACATATGCAAGGCAGAAGTATATATTGTGCTATAATACTAAATGAAAGATAAAACCCATTTACATGCATTTCACAAATTATCACATATATATCAACATGATGTATATATATATATATATATTGGCGGAAGCATAACTGAAACAAACAATACCTCCAGCCATTGCATCCCAAAAAAACTTTATCCACTAATTAAATCCCACTGCTAAAATGAAGTGTTTTTAAATCTTCTAACCTCTCAAACTCTCATTAACTAATGGTGTAAACTTTTCTTTAAAACGAAAGCAAAAGGTTAGGGACCAAAAAATAACCCACAACTATCCATATATTGCTCTGCCGATTACAAAAACAACTGATAGCAATTGTGAATCATATGGATCACGGGAGTATTCCAACAGATCAACGTCCTTGGCAAATTCCCTAACAGCATTCACGAATTGTGCAGCTCCGAGTCCATCACATATAGTGTGGTAGAAAATGGGGTCCAATCACAAAACCACCACAGCCATATTATGTACCCTGGAAGACAGAGAACGTGAAATGTCTTGAGATTGAGAAATCATACAAGGTTTTTAAGGTGGGATTTATTTTTCCAACACAAATCTGATACCTGCATTTGGACGACTGGTTCAGTGCCTTCGATCTCAGGAACGTGGTTAGGAAGTAGGTTGTCGTAGGGAATAGCTGTGACATTGTCGTCATCTTCTAGGGAATCAACAGAAGCCTCCACATACCACGCACCCTGCTCACAGCAATCTATTTGAAGCTGACCATTTTTGGACTCTTTAAGCCATCCGGCAAGCGGAAAGTAAGGAACCGCTGTCAATAAAGCTTCCTTTATGACTTACAGGCTGTTTGGAAACTTTTGAATTAAATTCATTAACGAAGTAGATTCAATTATATTAATGAGATTGAATTGAGTTCAATTTACATTGTTTACAAACCCAGTAATATTATAATTGAATTCAATGACATTGTTTAGAACATAATCAAAATGAATTCAATTATTTCATGAGACACTTTTACCCTTGACTAAAAGATAATCTTATTAAATAATCAACATTCACACTTACACAGAGAAAGTTCTATACATCAATTTCATCATAAATGATATCATCAAAAAAGTTCATTATTAAAATGAAAAAAAATTGATTGCAAATTAGATTAGGCTACACCAAGCTATAAAGATGATAGAAAACTATTATAATTTAGAAGCTTAAAAATGCATGAACGAGCAATAGTTCTTTGGCGTTACCAACTGCAAGGCATTATCAATTTTTGAAATTTCATTCTGAATTGCATAATATCATAACAAGTTTAACTTGTCTTCCTGTGATAAGGAGTCATAACATTGTTACACCAGAAAATTAAATAAAAAACATTTATACTTGCATAGAGAAAGTTATATCATCCATAAAGTTCCACACTTAAATAGAGCAAGCTATATAAACCTAACACCAACCCATCTTCCTAGACAACCAATCTAAACAGAGTTCAACTGGACATGCAGAAAACACAGCAATAAAGTTAAGATTCTCTACAAGCCAATCAACTACATCCAAGAGAACACGTCCTTCCAATTCTAATTCTTTCATTGCGTCAAATATTTCCTCCTCTTTTCGAACACGAGGGTTTGTGGATACAATAGCTTGTGCAATTTCTTTCATTGCATTGGACATAACTTGTAATTCCGAAGAAATTTGATCTTCCACTCGTGCTTTTCTTTTCTTACCCGTGTAGGATGGCTTCGACACTGAAGGAGTTGATGCTGAGAGAGCTTGGGTTGTTGGTGTTGTTGGAGTACTCTTGCTCTCAAATGGATAAAAACTCTCTAAATGAACCTTACTATTTGCTTGCATATTATCAATGTCCTCAATATTCATATCCCACCTTTTCTTTTCCCATCTTTGAATCTTCTCTTTTGTACTTTCAGCTTCAGATCCGGTAGCTCTATCTTTCTTATAGATCTAGTGAACAAGGTCCAAATTAGGTAAAGGCTTCTCTCGAATATGTTTCACCTTTTCGTTAACATATCAATCAAAATACAAGAAACTATGTCAACAAACTTCGTGCATAAAAAATAATACAAATATGAAAAAAAAATTAACTAGATAAGTATTAAATAAAATACCTGTATCAAACTTTGCCACACCACTGGAACAGCTTCAAATGTCTTGGTAACATCATTCCATCTAATTCCACTTTTGCCGTCAAGAAATATTTCCAAATTCATTTCTTCCCTTAAAGTTCTCAAGCGATTTACAATTTTGCTCCAATCAATCTTAACCCCAAACTTTTCATTAATTTCCTTTATTACCTCTCTATACACCAACACTAAAATTTCCATCCGCCTTTTGACCTTGATTTTTTTGCTCCCTAAGAACTTGAAGCATGCATTTATCCATTTTATAATTCCACCTCAAATATCCATCAGCTTTTTTTCATCATAATTCACCTCTACGTCCATTGTGTCACCTATTTTTTCCAAACACAATCTAACACAAACCATCTTATGTTGTTATTAATCTTACTTTTCTCAACAACATAAACAAGCATAAAATTGTTAAAGACGATTACATTCAAAGGACGAACAAGCAAGTTTACAATTAGCGGTTAAAAAAAGAGAAAAATATAAACAAAATTACATAATGTAATGACAAGATTTTTAACAAATCAATGTCAAGAAATGTAATCATTCCACGTATGCATAGCTATACTATTTCTTATTATTTTTCCTTTTCTACCATCTTCATTCCTAGCAATTCTTCCAAAGATATTATCATCCTCATGATTACTATTCAATAGCTCTCTATCAACTCTTGCAACAAGTTCTTCATCTAGATCATATTGTATC
Organism: Erythroxylum suave; assembly: GCA_027563595.1. Classification (NCBI taxonomy): domain Eukaryota; kingdom Viridiplantae; phylum Streptophyta; class Magnoliopsida; order Malpighiales; family Erythroxylaceae; genus Erythroxylum; species Erythroxylum suave. The sequence goes on from JAOSBN010041523.1 coordinate 12,085, forward strand.
AAAAAGTTATGTAAAATACAACAAGCTAACATAATTTCAGATAATGTGTTCACATCATATCTTGACATCTCAGATAAAATGGAAAATCTAGACTTCAAAAAGCCGAATGCCCTTTCGATTGCACTACATAATGAACCATGTCTCAAGTTAAATAACTCTTTTGCATTAGTTGGAGCCTTCCAAGAATACTCTTTTAAATGATATCGAGTGCTTCTATAAAGAGCAATAAATCCGGACCTCAGCATATTTCTAGCATCAACCAAATAGAATTTACCTATAAATAAAATAAAACCATTTACTATATGCTTATTGACAATAACACTTTTTGTATATAATATGGAATTTAATAATCTTCAACTAAAAGATACCTTGGGGAACAATGAACTTATCTTTTATAGCTAATGCATTATCTAAAATTCTTGAATCTGAGGCTGAACCTTCCCATCCAAATAGGACCTACGTAAATTTCAAGTCAAAAGTGCATGCAGCTAAGACATTTATTATAGGATAACTCTTCCTTCCACTTTACCTTGATATATTTTCCTTTGAAACTTTTACTTTCATATGTGTTCCATTAAGAGCATCAATACAATTCTAAAAAGTCCATAAAATGTATTAGAATTTTTATTAATATAAAAAAGTATGTTTTTGTATATAAATTGTTTTTTAAAAAATACCTGAAAATATGGATAAAATCTTCCTCCGTTATTGATTATTTTGGGAGGGACAACCAAATCATTTGGTTGAACCAAAAATTGATCCTCGAGGGTAATTATTGCTCTAAGTACTTGGTGGAAGTGACAACTAATTGCTTTAGTAGGTCGTCGAAAAAATAAACTATGTGACCGAGTGCTAGCTCTACCACTTAAAATATGTAAAAATATTCCAACTTGTTCCTCAAACAAACTATATAGGTTATCTCTTAACAGTCCCCTCCCACGAAAAATTAAACATAAGCAAATAAATGCATCATAACTCATGCATAAAATGCTATGTGCATTATAATGTATCTCTATTGTGGCTAGTAATTCTTGACGTACAATTTCTCTATGACTCTTCTTAGATGCACTAGTTGTCTATTAGCTCAAAACATATATTGATATATATCACTCAAGCAAACCAAATAACCGACATAAGCTACCATAGCAAATAGAGCATTTCTTTAAAATCCTCTCATATCGCCTGCATTTAAATTTTATTTATTGTCACAAAACAAGTAGAAAAAAATATTGGCATTGCCTAAAATCATTTTATTAATTGCTTAAAAAAAGTAATATAATATATAATCATCGAAGTTTGCTGGGTCGTGATCAACCAAAACATGAATTTTGATAAATTTAGGGGCAGGGCAGTGACAGATTTGGAAAATTGGGATGATCATGTAGTTCTTTGTTCAAAAGTTTACAAACATGGAGAAGTTTTCTTAGACGCAGTACTAGTTTCGATTAATTAAAAAAACAAACTAAAAAGTATGAGAAATAATTATGAGAAAGCAATGGCTTTTGTCATCAGGGAAAGCAAAAATGTAAAATGAAATTGTAAGGAGGGGCAAAACCAAGAAAGAAAGGAACACACTGCAGCAAAGTCAACACAAACAAAATCTGTTTCTCAATACTAAACGAAACTAGCATACTCTTATAGCTAGATGAAGCCAAATCATAACAAAAAAAGAAAGTAAAACTCAACTTTTAAAACACCCAAATTTCTAAACCCAACAAACTTCCAAGAGATCTCAAGTAACTCATGGTCCTACCTTTACCATCAATCAAAACGTACCGTAAAAAATGCAAAATTCAATGGTCCTTATGAGTAAGAACGAAGAAACTGATTCAATCTCCTGAGAATCTATGGATCTAAAAGAGAACGATGAGGAAAAGGGAAAAACCTGGAAATGGTGGGAGGTGTTGATTTCTAGAGAAGGTGTTGTTCTTCTTCTTGGTGGGAGGGGCTCCTTAAGGCTGCGTCAGTTGAAGAGTAGTGAGATAGGAGGGGCTGCGTCAATTGAAGAGTAGTGAGATGGAAGGGGCTGCATCAGTTGAAGAGATAGGGTAATTGCATAGGTATTATTGGATGGTAAATTTTCAACGTTCAAAAAGAAGAGTTGAAGTCAGTTTGTAATTCAATTCTCTTTTTTATTTCAGCTGAATTGAATTTATAAAAAATGGTAGGTTTCAATTACGTATGTGAATCAAACTCAACTTTTTTTTTTCTGTTTCAAACAGTTGAATTGAATTCAATGTTTCAATTGAATTCAATTCCTATCGTTTCAAACAGGGTGGTAGCTGCTTCAATTGTTTTAAACATTTTCTAAATATTAAGATTTATTTTAAATATTTGTAAATGTTAAGTGTCCAATTTAGTGTAATCATTATAGGCTAAATTGCTCTTTTAGCTTATAGAAAAAGAAAGAAAAATGAGGACAAGTTATGCTTGTAATGTTGGGATTGGTCGATGCCTCCGTAAGTAGAGACAGATAACAAAATACAAAAATTATGTGCCCAGCAATGTTTAGTTGCTGACACTGCCCATTTTTGTTTCGTCTTTAGTTCACAAAAACATAAATTTTTTGTTCCTTCTAAAACTGTGACACAATTTTCTTGTGTTTGTTACAGAAACAAAACACGCGGGCTGTTGGACAAAAATATCCTCATATTATTACTAATATTCTACGCATGCTCAAGTGTATAAATATCAAAAAAGAGACATTAAAGACATTCTTAATAAGATATAAGGCTTGAATGTATCTTTAACCTATTATATAATTAATTCCATGAATGCTTAGATATTTTATTAAATATATATATACAATTAAAAAAATATTGATACAATTTAAAAAAATATTTACGTTATTCATTTTATTGTTAACTTGTACGAATTTTTTGCTATTCAATAGCTCATTTCATTAAATTTTTAGGTTTCTCATTTTTTTAATTACTTATTTATAGATACAATTAAAAAATACTAATACAAATCATTCATTTGAAATTAATTAATGAATTATGTATTTCCAATCATATTATACTGTAAGAATACTTTGGTCATTCACATTATTTTTTATTTTCTGTCAACTGCAACTAAACATATTTCTATCCTTAAGACCAATGTTGCGAATACCGTACCGGGCTCGGTACCGGATTCAGTTCTGGAACGGTATTGTACAGGTACCGGTCAATACCGGGTACCGTACTGGGCAATTTTTTATATTTATAAAATAGTCCCTGAAATTTTTAAAATTTACAAAATAGTCCATTGATATATTGTACAGTT
>JAOSBN010041552.1:0-15348 GCA_027563595.1 Erythroxylum suave
TTAATTATGGCCATAATATTTATTATTATGAAATTCCTTAATTATATTTATTATTATCAATATTAAATTCCTTATTACTATTATTAATTTTCTATTTAATACTATTCTTCTTATTATTAATTATGGCCATTATATTTATTATAATTTAATAAATTCCTTAATTGTATCTATTATTATTATTATTATTATTATTAACTATTAATTATTAACAATTAATAATTGCCATCTTAATTTTTTTAATTGTATTATTTTTATTATTTGTAGTTATTATTATTATTATTAGTACTTACTATTATTAATTTTGTACTTACTATTAAAAGTGATTATTATAATTATTAATAAAATTAACAATTATAATAATTATTAATAACAATTATTATTATTATTATTATTATTATTATTATTAATTTTATTATCATCATTATTATTATTAAATTTATCTTTCTTATTAAATTTATTATTTGTTATTGAATTATTATCATTATTATTATTCTTTTATTTTTAATTTTATTATTATTAAATTCCTTATTATTACTAACTTTCTACTTATTATTATTCTTATCATTATTAATTTCGTACTTATCATATGACTTTCCAATATTCTGCAAGGGTTAATTTTTCAAGGTCCGACTCATATTAGCATTCATCGTATAGTCGCAATGTTAATATAAAATAAGAATGTAACGAGATTGAAAATAAATATAAAATAAGGCTTTAAATTCCTAAAAAGTTATTTAGGAATACAAAAAATAAGTTTCAGCCCTATTTGAAATAACTACAACAATATTGAAAATAAATATAACATAGGGCTTTAAATTCCTAAAAAGCTATTTAGGAATACAAAAAATAAGTCTCAGCCCTATTTGAAATAATTACACAAAATAGGCCTACTTTAACATCACCTTTCACTGTGCAGCAAGAAACCTCCTAACCCACTCAAGTCTTTCATAAGGCGGCATAATGAAAAACACAAGCATTTGTAAGGGATGACCAGGAATTTTGGCCAAAGCAGCATGCTTTTCATCAGGTGTGAGCCCCTCTATCTCACCCAATGCACTATATAATTGTTCAACTTTTTGGGTAATATACAATTCAGTGCCAATACTTTTACACAATTTGTCTCCCATCTTATCCGTGATATCACCTAAATACCTGGCTGCGGTAGAAAGTGAATCTGCACTGTTTGTTTCTCCTGTATCATTTCTCCTTTTTTTTCCCCCTTTTTGAAATATTTACAGCTTCTCTTGCAAAATTTGATGCTTCAGGTTGGGTAAAGGAGTTGTCTATCTTATTCAGACCATGCTGATATTGATCTTCACCACCTTCATTGGACCCACCTATACCTTCTTGCCTTTCCATTTCTTCAAGAATATTTGCAGCAATTTGTGCATCATTTCCCGTTGCACGATCTTCTCCATAGATCCCAGTCAATTCATTGTAGAAAGGAAAGCTTTTCCTTCGAAATTGAGCAGCATCTTTGTGACTCCAAGTAGATGAAAAAAAGAATATTTTATATAAATTACAGGAAAGTAATTAAAGAACAAACTTAAGACAGGTAAAAAGTTCAATACTTGCAATTAAGTATGAATCCCATACATAATCTTCAGCAGTGACCATCTTCCTTTCGGTATCCCATCCAAATCCACTTATATCTTTCCTTACCATATCATAAACAATGCTCCACTCTTTCCTTACCATATCATAAACAATGCTCCACTCTTTCTTTAAGGTCTTAATCCTAGACTCTATGTGAGGTTTGGCTTTTAAGTTTGCAAAAGGAAGCTTTGTTGCTACCATTCTTTCTAATTCGTTGAGATATCCAGCTTTAAATCCAGTATCAGCATTGTACGTTCCCACATTATGCAAATCAACCATGCAGGAAACAAGCACAACATCCTCATCATAGTTCCACTTCCTTTTTGTTCCTTTTGAAGTTTGAGCATTAATAGTTGATGACGAATGCATCGACATACTTATCTACCAAATTTAAGCAATATTGATAAATAAAAATATAAGCGTCAAGAATAAAAACCCAACAACTCAATTAAACGCAATTGCCAAACATTATCCACAACATCAACGAGATAATCACAAAAAAATATCCTATCATAATCAATCACAATGCAAAAAATAATGAACATCAACATCTTTAAAGAGAAAATATAGTATACATTAACAGCGTCCAACAAATATAACATAGAGTACAACTTAAACAATTATATCAATCCTCCTAACACTGAAAACATAGTAGAAAAGCTAAAAAATGTCAACTCTCATTTTCCCTAGATGTTTCCCATTCGTTGAACATTTCACGTGCCAATTCAAGTCTCCAATTTGACCAAGCACTTGTTGGGTCTATAGCAGTTATACACTCCTCCTCAACAATTGGATTAGTGTGAAAATAATCCCCTAAATCACTCTCTATGGGATTAAAACTCATCTCCTGCCTAATAAAATTATGCAACAAACAACAAGCTATAATAATTCGATTGTGTGTCTTTATTGGGTAAAATGAAGGACTCCTAAGAATAGCCCATCTCATTTTTAGTAACCCAAAACACCTCTCAATTACATTACGTGCAGTCGCATGTTTCATATTAAAGAATTCCTCTGGAGTTCTTGGTTGGTAACCTTGACGCCAATCATTCAAATGGTACCTTTGACCCCTAAATGGTGCAAGGAAGCCCTCACAATTTGCATAACCTGCGTCGACTAGGTAGTAGCAACCTATATAAAAAACACTACATAAGTTAAAAATTTTACATGATCTCGTATACAAAATTTCAAACAACCTTCCTATATTATATAGGAAAGCTTACCATGAGGCACTTTTAGTCCATGTCTCCTAGTAATAGCATCTCGAAGAACTCGACTATTAGCAACTAACCCTTCCCAACTAGGAAGAACATACATAAATTGCATGTCAGGTGTGCACACACCTAACATATTTGTTGCAATGTCACCCTTATGAGTTCGAAATCTAGGCTTATCTTTAACTGGCACATTAACCCTGATATATGTCCCATCTAGAGAACCTAAGCAATTCTACAATTCAAATGACATAACAAATAATGAGGAACCTTAATGACATTCCCATAATTTTCTTATAAAAGTAATAAGGTAATTATCTACCTTAAACCACATCCACTGACGGTCTGAAGAGTTTGTTGGTATGGGCTCAGGTTTTTTAAACAAAAGATCTTGCAAATGCATCACTGCATTTAAAACATTATGAAAACACCGACTAATTGTCTCACCTGACCTTCTAAAATTTTTCCTAATGACTCCATTTTTGACATGATGAGCAATAATATGTAAGAAAATTGCAACTTGCTCATCAATAAGCATGTTTTTTGTTAACTTTAATCCTCCTATACTTTGTAACATTTCACGTAGTTTGAAAAAAGCTTGCTTATTCATCCTAACCATTGAAATACATGAGTCATCATTCTCATGCACAATTCGCCTCACATAATCTCGATTTTTATAAAAATTTAGAAAATAACTACTAAACCTTGGCCTATAACTATATAAAGAAGCCTCTGATGTGAAAAAAAATAGAAATGCACTAAAAATATTACACAACTGCAACCATGTAGTCAAGACAGCCACAACCCTTTTTGTTCTTTCCGCATTCCTACATACACTCAAATTGAAACGAGCCATGACTGCAAAAAAACAAAAAATCTAACATGATTCATTGCATTCATATTGGACCTAATAAAATCAGATTGAGCAATCTCACATCTTTAATTAAGAAACTAAAAAAGTAGTCTTAATAGCAAAATTTTGAATTAGGTAGAGTTAGGAATGAGAATAGGTAAGATTCAATCGGGTTTGATTTATATGACTTCACATCTTTAAAATTTATTTTAAAGAAGGAACATCTTTAAAACAAACTATATAAGAGAAAGGTGAAAGGATTCCTTGAAATTTGATAAAATCAAATTACATAAAAACAACATTACTAACTACCTTATTTATTCTATTGTCCTCTTATTATTAGTCATAAAAATAGCTAAAAACATTATATAGCATATAAAGACAAAGAAGCATGTGGTATATGTAGTCTACTTTTTCTTTTTAAAATACATCTTATTGCTTCCTAAGTATAGGTAGTTCAATGACAACCATTAATGCACCATCTAAAGATGAAAAGAACATGTTCAAGAAGTAGAAATTGATATCAAAAAGGCATATATGTTTTCAAAGAATAGTTTATAAGTAGTTCTAGTAATTATTTTTAAAAGGGTAAAGAACAATAAGTCGAGAGGGTTAGATTAAAAGTACATTCTGGATTGCATCTTCATTCTCATGTTTGGGTAAAAAATGGAAAAAGAAAGATTTTGTGAAATCAAAAGGTTACGAAGAATAGGTAGTAATTAGAAAAATAAGAATTACTAGCTACTAATCATTCTTTAATTAAACTGGATCCTAAATGATCGAGTAAAAACTTGTCAGATTCTCTCATAGTTATAGTCAAAACGTTAAAAAGTTACTGCAATGACCACCATTCAACCCCCACCACTCAAGCTTAGTAACTTCCATCTATAGTATTGGTTAGCCAAAATCAGGCCAAATGAGACTCCTTTTGTACATGCAGAACAGGCGGGACAAACTAGGCAAATACATAATATCTTTTTACACACGTTAGTTAAAAATTACAAAATTCTTTGCAGATGTACAGCAAATTACTCCTAAAGCTTGTATGTTTAAACATAATGTAATAAAAGAAGAAACAAATATGCAACTATTGTTTTTGTTCTTACAGTTACTTACAAGTCTCCAACTTTTACCAATATATTAAACTTCTGTAACTGTTAATTAAGGAATCATATTCCTGATTGTTTGAGCTTGTGAACCCAAGATGAGTTATTATTCAGAGATCTAAGGAAATATGCACTATTTTTAGCAAATTGAAGTCCAGAGGTAAAAAGATGAGCAAACTTGGATCAGTTAAAAAGGAATGAACAGTTGTTCAAATTAAACATTGACGTTCTTTCTAAAGAACGTAAAAGCAGGTTTGATGGATCATATTCCTGGTTGTGCGACCAACATTTACAAGAGATTTTCTTTAACTCAAATAGCACATTTGCAGCTTAAAATTGAGGAAACTAAATGCTACTACGATGGAAAAAGGGTTTCAAAAGGTAGAGGTGGAGTCGAGACTCCATCAAAGCTGTTGGTCATCTTGATGGAGATGGCAACAGCACAACCTACTCAATTAAATCATTTTGGACTGCTCAATTAAACCATTAATGCACCATCTAAAGACAAAAAGAACATGTTGAAGAAGTAGAAATTGATATCAAAAAGGCATATATGTTTTCAAAGAAAGGTTTAATTATCAACAGCAAAACAAGAATTTTAAAATGTCCAAACATCAACTGCAAAAGAACAAGACTCCCCTCCCCTCCAAATATTGTCGCATATTCACATCTTCACAACCCAACATTTCAAACCCTTCAAAACCCAATTTTGAGTTTCTCAAAGTGCCATTACCCTCACATCACTCCACCTCTCTGAAAAAGGCTTGAAGAACACCTCTCCTCATTGCACAAAATCTCCTCAACGTACACACACTCACAAACAAACATACCCAAAAATCCATATCTAGCAAACCCAAAAGAAAATAATGAACCTACCACTTCAGTTTCAAGATAATGACTTACGTGCTGCGTGTTGCGTGGGTGAGTGCGTGTTGCGTGAGTGACCTGCGTCAGGTGAGTGAAGAAGCGCGACTTAGTGAGCTGCGTGAGTGAGTGAGTTGTGTGAAGGGAGTGAGCTGAGATCTGTGCAGAAATGGAGGGGTGGTTGTTGCGTTAAAGACTAGAGCAGCAGAGTCTTTCGGCAAATCTGAGTGAAAATAAAGAGGGAAAGGTGGGTTGTTGCCAAAATAAAGAGGGGTATTATTTTCCAAAAAAGAAGAAAATTTGTTCCTTGTTATGTCGAATACGTAAAGACAGTCTTTACCTATTCTTTGATTTAAGGAATAGATAATCTACCTAAATCTCATTCCATGGGTCAAAAACCAAACCAAACAATGGAATGAATAACAACTAGGAATAGGAGGGTAATAGCGTTTCTATTACCCTTAACCAAACAGCCCATAAGTGTTTTAATGGTTAGTACAAGTTTTTGAGCTCAAATATTATGTTTTTGAGGTACCTTGATGTGTTTACTGGTGCTTTAGGTCAACATCAAAGCACGAAGGAGTTTCAAAGATATTTGGTTGGCAACAACGACCCACAAAGCTTCAGGTTTGGCTCACAATCATAGCCTGCATGGCCATGAACATGATTTGCATCCATTATCATGATAAAAGGTTTAGATGTGAGCCATGATCAAAATCTGTAGGGCCATGGTCGTGGCCTGCATAAAGAAAATGCTCAAACACACAAAAACATCACGTTTTGAGAGATTTTTTAGACTTTTCAGACCCCAAAAAACCTTAGGGTGACCCAAAACATAAAAGAGTATAAAAAGAACATAAAGAGCAAAGAAAATGGGAGTAAAAAGAACGTAAAGAGCAGAGAAAAGGGGTCTTTTGAACAGCCACTTTTAGAAACCCTAAAAGGAGAATACCAAAAGAGAGGAGGAAGAAGAGGAAGATGAAGCTGACTCAACATGCTTCCCAGATTAGGAAGTCTTCTAATGTCGCTATCTTCCATCATCTGTTCCAAATTGTATTTCCTTTTTGTTTCGATTTTATTCATGTATAGAATTGAGATACATAGTATGACGAAAGGATTTGGTATATTGATGATGTTCTAAACTCTCCTTTAGGATTTTATTTTGATTTAACGATAATCTGGTTATTGTGTTTATTGGATGAATGTTGTGGTTTGATTACATTCTTGCACAATTCAGTAATAAACTGAGAGGGTGAACTTAATGAAAAATGATTAAATCATATTAATAAGAGTTAGATGATTTAATAGAAACCAGATAAATCATATTGGTAATTATGCGAAGAGAGATTCCTTGGATGTTCCAATAATTTATTGGAGTGCTCTAGACCTAATTAGGTTTTGGATAATTTATGAATTGTGAGATTGCAAATTCTATAATTTGATTAAGGTTTATAATTTAGAGTTTAATGATTATAACTTGAGAGAAAGTAATCAACCTAGGAATGTCTAGAATTGACACTCCGTTGACACATAATAGCTAGGTTAGCATTGATGATAAGGAAAATTCCCTTCCTCATAACTTAGTTAATTTCTCTTGATTTCTTTTAATAGTGTTTCTGCATTGCTCAAATTTCATTCTTTTGTGTTAATTTCTGAATTACGACTCTGGCCAATCAAATTATCGGATTTACCTTTCTTGTGAAATTTTATTTTTGATAGTTCAATCTTCTTGGCCTTAGATAACATAGAATTAGATTAGTTCCCCCTTATTATGAGATCGACACCTCTTATACTATAGTCACAACCTATGTGCTCATGATATTAAAGGGCTTCTAGATTTTAAAACTGGAATGTCAAAATTATTAATAGACTTGCATTTGATTAGGTACTACATTTATTAGTTAGAACCTACTAACAAAGGATACACCATTATTGCACCAACTCCCTGATCTCTTTTTCAATAATTTTATCAACGGAGAGTTGTTCCTATAAGTTAGCTTCTTTGTATAGATTAAAATGCCTAAGTACTTAAGAAAAAGCTCTCCCCTTAAGGTCACCTCTTTCCACTACACCCCTGATGAAAGGAATGCTTATAAGAAGCATAAGGATGGTGCTCTCGATGTTGTTTGTCTTATATTGGCAACTATGAACTAAGCCTTTAAAAAAATTTTAAAAAGTGGGAGGCTATGAGATGATTATAAGCCTGAAAATTTAGTTTTGGGAACAAGAACAAATAGAGAGATTTCAAACTATGAAGTATGTCTTAGAGTGCAAGCTAGCAAAAAGGAGCCCAATTAGCCGACACGTCACTAAGATGATTGGCCTTTTTGAGAGCTTGGAAAGATTGGGACTTCCTATAAGCCAAGAGTTGGTCACTAACATCATCCTTTTTTCTTTGTCAGATGATTATGACACTTTTTTTATGAACTATAATATGCATAACATGAATAAATCTTTGATTGAGTTACATGAGATGCTCAAGACTGCTAAGTAAAACATTAAGAAGGACCCTACCCATAAGGGTAATGACACTTCTACTTTAGGTATTTATGTTATAGAAGTAGCTGTTGGTACTTCTAGTTCTACAACTTGGGCATTGGATACTGGTTGTGGTTCTCACATTTGTGTAAATGTGTAAGGATTGCAAAGTCATACAAGTTTAGCAAAGGGTGAAGTGCACCTATACGTAGGCAATAGAGGAAGAGTTGTTGCTTTAGCTATAGGAACATTTCTTTTATCTTTGCCTTGAGGCATGCTTTTGGAACTTAAAACTTGCTACCATGCACCTATTATAAGCAGGAATATTGTCTCCGTTTCAATTTTGGACATGGAAGGTTTCTGTTTTATGATTAAGAATAATAAGCAAAGGCTTAAGGTAGCTAAAGATAGAATCAAGAACTACATCAAAACACACTAAAAGGAGATGGTATATGAAGTTGGAGGGAAAGTCTTCCTTAAGACCTCTCCTTGGAAAGGAGTCATGAGATTTGGCAAGAAGGGCAAGTTAAGTCTAAGATATGTGGGTCCTTATGAAATTCTTGAAAGGATCGGACCATTAGCCTATAGGTTAGCATTGCCACCAGAATTATCACAGATTCACGATGTCTTTCATGTTTCCACGTTGAGGAGATATAGATCAGATCTATCTCACATCATTCAGACCAATGAGGTTGAGATAAGAGATGATCTGAGTTATGAGGAGGTTCCAGTGGAGATTTTGGACACCAAGGAGAAGGTTCTTAGGAACATGACAGTTAAATTGGTCAAAGTCCTGTAGAGAAACCATTCGGTAGAAGAGGCCACGTGGGAGCCACTAGAGTCTATGAAGGAGAAGTATCCACATCTTTTTAATGACTCAGGTAATAATTTCGTGGACGAAATTTTTTTTAAGAGGGGGAGAAATGTTGGGCCCCAAAATTTTTATTATTTTAGTAAGCATAATTTGAATAAATTTTGTGGTCTTGTAGGTAAATCATTTTTTTATTATTGGATTTAATTATTATGTCAAGTTTAGGAGGAATTTATTTCATGGATTGATGGAATTAAAGTGTTAATATTTTAAGGTGCATAAGGGCATTTTTTGGAAGATTTCTTAAGGTTAGAAGCACAAGGCATTAAAGGAAGGGTAAGGTAGACTTTCCTCACCCATTAAGGGTAGAATGGGAAGAGGGAAAGATGGTCTTGTAAATAAGAAGACAAAAAATGTAAATGAAGAAAAGAAGGAGAGAAAATAAAAAAGGAAGAGAGAGAAAAAAGAAGAGAGGTTTCAGGGAACTTGAGAAAGAAGGCTAGGTTGCATCTTTTCTTAGTCTTAAGAGAGAGTTTGAGGTTATTCAAAAAGGGAAAAAGAAAGAGGAAGGAAAGAGTTTTCTTTAGAGCCAAGAATCTCATTATTTGGTGAAGATTCAAGGTAAGTTGATTTTAATCTTTTAGAGTTTTAAAAGGTCTTTGGTTCAAAGAGCTTGGGAAATGTATGGGTTTAGGGATCCTAGGGTCAATTTCATGTTGTGGTTCTTTGGGCTTTCCAATTCGAATGTCTATTGATTTTGGGACTTTTCTATAAATGTTGAAGAAAATCAAGAGAGGCAAGAGGAGCAAAGAGGAGATGCTCATTTGAACAACTTTTCAAGAAAGGAAACTAAGGTGGGTATATGTTATAATAGAATAAATAAGCTACTAAATGTGCTCTTTGAATCAAGAAAATTTAATGATTTTAACTTGCATCATATGTATTGCATTTATTTGCTTCTTGAGTGACATGAGAAATTGTTACATGTCTACTTCATGTTTCGTTCATGATTTGGGTTATTGATTTATATAAAAAAAAGACTTTGAAAATGATTTTTTTTGGAAAAGATACATGTTTATGAAATCGTGTTTTCAAGAATGTATTTTCAAGATAAATATAGCAAGCTTATGAAAATGCAAGTTTTCAAAAAAATGTGTCATTTTGGGCAACAAGCTTACAAGATTTTGAAATATGTGTTATATGGGTTTGTGGTAGTCCCTAAAGAATCATCACGTGTACGTTGACCTAAGAAAAGGTTTCTCCAGCCTAACCGCTAATGGCACGGAGCTCCTTCAAGGACTCCCTCAAGTTTACCACTACATAAGATCATTATATGGAATTGCGTAGTGCGTCATGAATTGGACTTACCCAAACCATACTGATGTGCTTATGTGCTTTTGAAATGTTAGTAAGTTTGATGCGTGCATAATTTAAAATTGCTCATGAACTGTTGAAGAAAAAAGAGTTTTAAAAAGGGGATTTTGCTTGTTTCTCGATTATAAATTATTACCCACGAGCTGTAAGCTCACCCCCATTCTCCTCCTCTCATTTAGGTGATGAGCAAGAGTTTGTGTAAGTCAAGAGTCAAAGCATCACTCTAGTCTGCATAATTTCTTTTGTATTCTTAAGATTAGATTTTTGGGGAATTCAAGGCTTTAGCCACATTTCAAGTTTACTAGTTCAAGTGTAATTTCTATTTTGGTTCTCAAAACTCAATTGATGTATTGTGACTTGAAATGTCAATTAAAGCTTTGTAAAGACTTTGGCTTATTAATACGAATGAAATGTAATTTGGGTTAGTTATGACCATTTTTAAGTTTTCACATGGCGTTTAACATTCAAATGAGTTCGAAGCGTTGGGAAGTAGTTGGTGATGATGTTTTAGGTATTTTTGAAATTGAATGAATGAGGGTGGTTGAAAATATTTATGTTACATTAAGTAAGGAAGGTTGCAAGAGGCTTTGGAATCTACTTCAGGGGTTCCCACTACATAAGAATGCAAACATAGACACAAGGGAACACATACACAAGGAATCGTATGTGATGATGTCAGAACATAGACGCAAGGGAACACAAACACAAGGGAAAACAAGGATGCAAGGAATCATCTGTGATGACGTCAAAACATAGACGCAAGGAAATATAGACGCAAGGGAACACAGACGCAAGGAATCGTCTGTGATGACGCGAACATAGACGCAAAGGAAAACATAGACGCAAGGAAACATAGACACAAGGGAAAGCACAGATGCAAGGAATCGTCTATGATGATGTTAGAACATAGACGTAAGGAAACATAGATGCAAGGGAACTCAAATGCAAAGAATCATCTGTGATGACGTCAGAACATAGACGCAAGGGAAAACACAGACGTAAGGAATCATCTGTGATGACGATAAAACACAGACGATAGAAGGTCAAACATAAACGATGAAAAGTCAAACCCAGACGATAAAACACAGATGATAGAAGGTCAAACACAAATGGTGAAAAGTCAAACCCAGACGATAAAACACAGATAATAGAAGGTCAAACACAGACGATGAAAAGTCAAACCTAAACGATAAAACACAAACGATAGAAGGTCAAACACAGATGATAAAAAGTCAAACCCAGACAATAAAACACAAACGATAGAAGGTCAAACACAGACAATACAAAGAAGAAGTTAAGCCAGTATGATGAACAGTTATTTAGTTAGAGTTAGTTAGAAAGCTCAACTAAATAATGGTTTTCAACAAAAAAGGGTTATCAAGAATCAAGAAGCAATTAGATACTTAGGCTATGAGCACTAGTCATGGGACAAAATATTCTGAAGAGCTCTAGATGAAATTGCACCTTGAGTAATTTCCACAAATGTGTTTGACAGTAGGTAAAGTAAATTCTTCATGAGGATTGTCTGGTGAGGGCACGCCACCCTTGTGGGATACGCGTCCAGATGTCACTTAGGACGTCGAGCACATGACTCACAAGGGTGGGGTCCCAACATTAAAATTTTGAAGGTTAGGTCTTCAAAATCACTATTTAAGCGGATTCAATAATCATCTAGAAATCATTCAGATTTCACTGAAAAGTATCACCTAAATCGTCAAAGTATATTTTGAGGCTTTTAAAGTTTTTTCAGACTCATTCCATAACTTTTTGGAGTTTTTTGGAAATTTGTTGACAAATTTTCGGTCGAGTCTAGAATCATCTCTAATATATCTGTGATATCTGTTATAACCTCAATATTACATTTAGACACTTAAATTACTCTAGTATACTATAAATAGAGCACACTTTATAAAAAAAATGTACAACATGTTACACAATACAATTATCGAATTGGGATATTACAAATTAAATTTAACACAAATTAATAATTTATTATAATTATTAATTAAATTAAATTAAGTCAAATTTAAAAATTAAATTAAATTATCATTTTAATTACATTTATTAGCCTATTAATATTTATACAATGTGTAATTAAAGTTTTATCATAATTTTGTGATCAAAATTTAAGAGGAAGGATGTTTTAATCCAAAAATATATATTTTTACCCAATATTTGTAAAAAAGAAAAAAAAGAAATGGACAGAAAGAAATGTGAAAACATTCGTTACAACTCTCCACTCCCCACCTCTCGTCCCACAAATTTTTTAAGATTTCAAATTTACAATCACAAGGGCTCGAAGGGCACAAATTGGATCGATTTTCATGATAGCACAGCTCCAACCCACTTCAAGTTAAAAGCACAACCCTTCCAACATCACCATAAAAACACAAAACTACAACCTTGTCTCTCTCATCAACCAATCCAGATGGTAGTGACGACATCCGTACAAGTTACTAAACTATTATCACATATTTATTGGCTCTTTTTATGAAATTACTTAAACCACCCTTTCCTTTTCCACTCGCTTAGCTACTACTCTTTAACATCTTTTGTTCTTTTACTTTCAGATATTTTAATATATAATTCATAAGGACTTTGGCTTTGAACTCAACCCATCTTTCATTTGGTTGTCTGTTTCAAACTTTTGCTCTAGTTTTTATTGCCATATTCAGCTACTTATTTGCTCAATTTTAATTTTAAATCAGTTTTCACTACAACTGTTGATTTTTCAAGTCACAATCACATAAAGCTCTCATTTTTATACCGATTTGGAGTTTGGGCTTTTGAAGAATGCATCCATTTTTTACTGTTTAGAAAGGTCGATTTGTTATGTAATTGGCTAATTTTTATTCATAACGGTTAATAGTAAAAATGAAACTGAAAATTAGTCTGGTTTATATTTAACTCAGTCAAATCAGATAGTTCAATCTGATTTTTACATCCTTGGTGTATGAAATGGTTTATTTGATTCGAAACTTCCTACTAGTAATGCTCCTAAAAATGACTTTTCAGAGAATTCTTCTCATATTTTAAGAGGTGAAGAGTTTCGACTGTCGGATTTGAAAGGCCACGAGGCTTTAAGGTACAGGGAGAATGGACGGGCACTTTCTCCTTCTTTTACGAAAGCAGTCTCATTTGAGGGGCAGACAATCCACTAACCAACGATTGGCTGAGCAAGTGAGCCCTACTCTTTGGCTCCCTTCAACTTCAACTGTTCACTATAGGTGCAGCTGATCCAGAGTGGGCTCAGCAGTTGGCCTATGTTTTCAGTTTCGTATGGATCTTAGAGGTAGAGCACTTTTGGTTGACATGGATTCTTATTTGGGAAAGTAATCTTTTTCCTAAAATTTCTATTATCACGTTTGGTTCATTTTTTTGAATTGTTAGGAAAGTAAAATCTTTACCAATCTAGGAAAAGTAGTAGCACTTTACTTAGATTCTAAATCTCATCACCCCTTGGTATTTAGATTATTTTCCTCAAGAATTTAATCTAAAAAATATGCTATCCAATTCAACCCTTCTCCTTCTATCTCAACTCTACGATAACTCTCTTATAAAACCCTACCTCCTCTTCAACTATTCTTCTTGTTCTCCTGTTAGTAGGATTTTGGATATTTTTGCTCAAAAGTTTAAATCGACAATCTTCACGTTAATATATTTTCGTTCTTGCTTAACTTTTGTGTAGTTTTTTATTGATTTATGAAAGCAATTATTTTATTGCTTTTTCTATTTCTTTCAATTAATAGCACTTTAGACTAAGGGCCTAATTATTTCCATTTTTATTTTAGGTTTTTGTTGTGGTTTTAGTAAATAATAAAAACCCTTAAAATCTTGTTTGGTTAAACATGTTTGCATATTTTGTTTTTAAAAATAAAAAAGCAGCAACTATTTTATGAAAACGTAAAAATAACGTTTTTGTGATTTCTAAAAGCAGGTTTTCATCTATTTTAAAACAAATTTTTCACAAAAATAAATCATATTCAAGTTTCTCCTCTGCGTTAACTTCTGTCTTCCTCGTCTTCACCAGTGTTGCAATACTAGGTTTGTTTCCATATCTATCTATTTCTTTGAGCATAAGCTTTGCTTTTTGCTTTTTTCTATGATGATAGAGAAGATGAACATAACTAATCGTGAACAGCCCATAAAATAACAATAACGATTATAAAGAACTTACATATAACTATAAATAGCCTACGAAATAACGTTGACAAAACTGAAGGCTATAGCCGTCTTCTTGATTCTCACGTCTATAGTGATGTTCTTCTTCCTCATGTCTTTACAGCTGTTTTCTTCTTAGATTTCACGTCATTTAATGTATGGCACATGGAGGCTTCTTGACTTCTTGTCTTCACGTCATTTATTATGTGGAGGCTATATTAGAAGTTGTCTTCCTGTCTTCACATGATTTATTGTAGATGTTTCATTCTAAGAGTTCACGTCATTTATTATGGCATGTGAACGCTACATTCATGTCATTTATTGCCTAGTTACAATCAGCTTACATTGGACATTTCCTTCTCTTCACGTGATTTAGTGTGGCATGTGGAGGCTTCTTCTCTTCACATCATTTATATCTCATATTGATGATAGAAAACAGAAGAGAGAGACTCTTTAATCATGAATTTGTGTTGAATGTTAGTTGATAAAGATGTCTAACAAATGACCATTAAATAAATTAGAATTATACCTAAAATAAAAGATTAAGTCAGATGGATCCCATAGAAAGTCTTCCTTTGATGAAAAGAAATTAAGCTCACACAATTATTAATTGTTACTAGTAGGCTGACTGTAACATCCCCTTACCTATGGGAAGGTTAGAACAGTAAATAGAAGTGTTCAATGACAGGCGAGAGATGCATTTTTATGTTTATGCATAATAGCACATGCTCATACACATGAATAGTGATATTTGTTTTGCACATGAAATTAGTTGTACATGCATTCATGAATAATTCTGGGTATAATTAGATTAAATTGTGATTCTTGGAAAATTGTGAATTTTAGAGAATTATGAATGTTTCTATATTGAAAATATTATTGATTGGTAGA
>JAOSBN010041563.1:0-15348 GCA_027563595.1 Erythroxylum suave
TACATTCTCTTCTTGACCTCGACACTGAAGTCATTTCGCAACACTTTCCTCTAGAAACATATTCCTCTATGTCTTATTTCTCCATTGACACCAAAATCATTCAATTTGGTTCTGTCCTCAATTATACTGAACATATAAGTCTATAACTCTCTTGAAAACCTTAAGGACAGATTTTATCTTCTGAAAGGTCAAAATGAGACAGAAAATAAGTACAGACGAAGCCAAATGAAAGGACAGACCAAATAGAAAAAGACAGATGAAATGCAATAAGCAGACGAAGCAATAAGCAGTCAAATCAGAAACGTAAACGAAGTTCGTCAGAAAGTAGACGAAATTCAAAAGACAGACGGTAGGTTCAGACGGAGCCAATTGATAAGGCAAACGAAATGGGCAAAGGCAGACGATACGCTAAAAGATAGACGAAGTGTCTAACGCTAGACGAATTCTCAAAGCAGACAATAGAAGTCAAAGCAGACGATAATAGTCAAAGCAGATGATAAAACATAGACGAAGCGCCAAAAGACAGACGCAACGCCAAGAGATAGACGAAGCGGAGAATAGAAAATTCTAAAAAGCAGACGATAATAATCGAAGCAGACGATAATAGTTAAAGCAGACGATATTTAAAGCAGATGAAGTGAAGTCAAAGCAGATGAAGTGAAGTCAACTTAAGATGATAGGCACACAGACGATACGTCTTTACAGACGATAGATAAGTAGACGATAGGCGGTCAACTTAAGACGAAGCAAAGTTAACTTAAGACGATATGCACACAAACGATACGTCTTTACAGTTGATAGATAAGCAGACGATAGGCGGTCAACTTAAGACGAAGCAAAGTCAACTACAGACGATAATTCACAGACGATATGTGGTCAACTTAAGACGATAGAAAAGTCAATCACAGATGATAAAACAAAGGCGATAGGTTTTACTCCACCATCTATAACTCCCATACTAAATATTCTCCGAAAACTTCTTCAACACATTTTTCTCCACTAAGTCCCACACTTAGATTTTATTTCTAGTCTTCCTACTCCATTTCATTCTAATCATTTGCTATAATCACAATCCTCAATTTATCCCATTAATATTCACTATACCCGAAATGTCAATGAGTGCATGTACAATTATTTTCATGTTTGCAAGGACTCAAATTCACATACATGTATGCTAACATTCCTCTGAGCTTGAAATTACAAATTTTCTAACTCTCACATTGCTATTTTCTCCATTATTGTAATCTGATTTCTAACCCTTAATATGGGGACGGGATGTTACGCAATGGCTAATGTGTCCCACAGTTCATTTGCAGATTCGCATCCATAAACCTTATCATATTCACTTCTACTTAGAGCACAACTTAAAAAGAACTTGGCCTTTGAGTTTAATTGAACATGAGCTTTCTGATCGACTAACCATTGGTCACGAGAGATGCTTTTCCCTTCACAACAACATCAATTTTTGTCCTAGAATTGCTAAAAAATGGGTGTCCTAACAACGTCATCCTAGACGCAGGTGACCCTTCATCCTCCATTGTCATCACATAAAAATCTGTAGGAAATACTAGATCATCTACCTGCACTAAAACATCCTCTAACAATCCCTCAGGGTACTTAATGGTGCGATCAGCTAATGTTAAAATCACTCCATCTTGCTTCAATGGACCAACATTTAATGTAGTATAAATAGAAAATGGCATAAGATTTATAGAAGCCCCTAAATCTAGCATAACCCGTTCTATACCAAAATTGCCAATTTTACAAGGAATGGTAAACATATCTAAGTCCTTTTCCTTTATTGGTAACTTACCCTGCAACACTGCTGAGACATTGTCACTCATCACTACAAGCTGATTGCCTCTCATCTTAGTCATGCTGGTAACCAAGTCCTTCTAAAATTTGCAGTGCCTTGGTGTTTTTCTAAGCAATGTGAGAAGGGGGATGTTGATTTCCACTTTCCTAAAAATCTTTAAAGTCTCCTCATCATTATGCAATTTCTTCTTCTTGGCCAACCTATATGGAAATGGTGGCCTTCCTGGAATAATTGTCACGATTTCCTCGATTTTAGTTTATTTTTCTGGCTCGACACTTTCAGTATGATCATGTTGAAGTTTCTGCAATCTTCCAGCACTTTCAATTTCTTTTCCGCTACGCAAGGTAATGGCATTGATATTCTACCTAGGATTGACAGTAAGCTTGGAGGACAATTTTCTTTGTTCTGTGCAGCGGCCAGTTGACTAATTTGCTCCCTCAGCTCTTGAAAATTTTTACTAGTCTCAGCCTGAAATTATGCTGACTCAGTCTAAAACTGAACCAAACTCTGCAATTGTGTATTGGTCATCAATCGAGCTATACTCAACTGTGACATAAGATCCTCCATGGTGGAAATTTTGTCACCATAGTTAGGCCTCAGATGCAACTACCGTTGAGGTTGTTGAAACTGACGCTGTTGACTACTTTGACCTTGCGGCCAACTCCCATTTCTCAGATTGGGATGATCCCTCCATCCTGGGTTGTAAGTATTCAAATAGGGACCATATTTTCTCTGAGACTGATAATTATCATTGATTTCATTGACGTTAGCTTCCACAGTATCATCTTGCAAAGTCGGTCCCATAAATATGGAAAATAGGGACTTGTGGTCCCTTTGTTGCAGCATTTGCATTGACACTATTAGCATTGGAAGAATTAATAACTTGACTTTCCAGCAATTCAGCAATCTTTTCAAGTCTACTTTCGAGTTTAGAACTACTTACCTTATGGACACCGCAAGTGTGTGTCTTTGAACGATACCCAAACTGCTGAAGATTTGCAGCCATTGTTGCAATTAAGTTTCTGGCCTTCTGAGGCATCTTGTTCACTACGGCTCCCCCACTAGCAACATCAAGAATTTTTCTATCATTCAGTAACATCCCATCATAGAAGTATTGAATAAGGAGCTGCTCTGTAATTCCATGCTGAGGACAACTTGCACAAAGCCTCTTGAATCTCTCATAATATTCATACATATGTTTTGAATCCCTTTGTCTAATGCCACAAATCTCTCTACGCAAACTAGCAGCCTTGAAAGTTTGGAAGTTTTTTTCTAAAAAAAACTACGTCATATCAAGCCATGTATCCACTGTACCAGGTAGAAGATAATACAACCAGTCTCTAGCTATGCCCTTTAGAGAAAAAGAGAAGCACGCAGTTTCAACTGATCCTCTATTATGCCTCTCGATTGAATCCAGAACAAACTATATAAAAATCCTTGAGATGTCTATTCGGGTCATCAGAAGGTGACCCATGAAATATCAACAAAGCCTGAATCAACCCAACCTTCAACTCAAACCCATCATCTACAGCCTAATACTGAATACATAGAGGTTGATCTCTATTGGTGGTGAAAGCATATCCCTTAGAGTTGTAGAAGCTCGATTTCTAGCTGGTTGCATAGGTGGAATAGGTTGCTGATTTTCCATCTCTGCTTCTTCAAAATCTTCCAATAACTCAGTCCCAAAGGTAGGCAAATTCTCAGTTTGGTCAGACAAGACTTATGCAAAAGTAGAAACTTATCTCTCACGTAGTTTAGTAGCTTTCCTTAGTTGTTTTGTGGTCTTCTCTATCTCTGGATCAAACAATAAATCACCTATAGAAACACAATGCCGCATGCAAAAATTGGAAAGAATTTTTATCAACATAAACAAACAAAAACTGAAAAACTAGTCCCCAGCAACGGCGCCAAAATTTGATGGCTTATCAAACCCGCAAAAGTAAATTCCTACTTTAGAACACTTAAATGAGCAAAGTGGTGAATAGGGTCAAACTATAAAGACCAGTGTAGTAATTGTTTATTTGTGCAGAAACAATAAAAATAAATAGAATTGATTTAGGAATGATTAATTTTGGAACACGAAATCACACGGAAGGTAATTAAAAATAAAGACTAAAAACAATATAAAGGAAGGCCTAGCTAAGCTACTCCTCTGTTAGATACTGTAATCCGATCGTAGGCTCAAAAATATAAATTTAGTTTATTCTTATAGACAAAGTTTTAGTAGACAATGAACAACACATATCAACCAATCCATTCGTAATTATTTGATAACCCCGAGCAAAGCTCTGCAGATTATTACCCTAACTAGTTAGATTGTTCCTGAGTAAAGCTCCACAGAATATAATCTATGGTAACAGTAGACTCTAATGGACCTTTTTCTTAGCCAATAGAATCGAAAAAGCCACAATCTATTTAAACTAAGTTATTTAATCTCACTAATTTCTTAATTGAAATTAATTCGCCACTTCAATAGATAGAAACCACGGATTCAGTAATCTATTTGGCAATTTATCACCAAGGCAATCAATTAATAGGCCTCACTAATCAACTAACATGGCAATAATAAATCGATTAAAGTGCAAAGATATAACAAATTTAAGAGATGAATAAAAGCAATTAAACTAAAGGAGTCTCACGAATTACATTAATCAAACGTTAGATGCCTTGTCTAGATGAAAAGTTAGCCACGCATAGCAATGGTAAAAGACAATATTGTTAGAGAACAGTTGTTCTGTATTTTTCCTACGCACAAGAGCTACTGCCACTGCTGTTCTCTTCTAAAGCTGATCGTCCCCTCTTATCCTAAAATTGAGTCTATTAATACTCTAGTTTTTTTTCTCTTTACAATAAAAAAATGGGCCCTAATAAAACATCAAAATAAAGCTCCAATGGGCTACAAAATAACTTGACTTCGTCCAGCTTAAGGGGATGTGTCATTCGGGCCCAAATCCCAAGGTAATTAATCCGAGATTCACAGGTAACAATCTGCTAGCGTCGTGGCACCTTCAATACGGTCATGTTGAAATTCTGTCCAGTTCCAGATTAGCCAAATTCACTCCAAACCGCATCACTTTAATATTTCATCACCTAGAACATACAAAGACGCGAATTACCATAGAAACACAAGGAAAACATCATATAAACATATCAAAAGAACATAAAACATATATAAATAACATGCAAAAAATGCAAGTTATTAGAGGATGATTAAGCAATCTCTCAATCTACCAAATCACTCCAACAATTTAATTAGATATTAAGTTATCTTATAGTTAATCAATTCAATTAGCCAAGATTTGTCTTCTAACTAATCAATTAACTTGATGAATGTAGGTCTATACAATGTTAACTCTCGTTATACGGTCCTACATAGATTACTGAACTCAATATCTTGATCTATTGCAAGGTATAAATGTATTTAACATTCATGAAAGACATCTTTCATTCAATTCAATAAAATAAAAGTTTAACAAGATAGTTCAAAAGTAATCCCTAAAAATAAATCAGTCACTTATGGTGCCTATAACATCCCCAACAATTGAATATTCCATCATATAATGACTAGAAGAGATAAAACAACAGAATATAAAATAAAGAGAACTGCTCTTCTTTTCTCGAATCTAGAAATTTCAACGTTGCTATGCTCATTTTCCAATTATGATTGATGGTCTTTGAATCTCCTCCTTTCTTAAGACTCCAAACTTGTGTTTTTCACTTAAGGAGGCTATTCTACACAAAGGTCTCACATCCTCTTTCATCCATAGGGTTTTTTTCTCTAATCTTATATAGTCCAATTAAGCGAACCCGCATATGTCCTCGAGTTAGACATCCCATAAATCAACATCAAATCTTATATAGTCCAATCAATCGCAAAGTTGCTCAACCTACATTCCTACATCAAAATAATAACTTTTTACCCTAAATCAACATCAAACATAAAAGAATAATAATGAGATTAAACTAAATGAAAGAATACAAAATGAATTATAAAATACAACAATAATAACCTATTATGTAAGAAGGACATGCCAAATATTTATAAGAACACACACTAATGCACTACTATTAACTTCCCCACACTTAAATCTGTGCTTGTCCTCAAGAAAAATCAAACATAACCAATCAATTTCATCACTTCATTTTCACAAAGATCAAAGCATGCAATAGCTTAAAATTTGACTAACTCAAATGTCAAGCTACTATACATATCATGACTACTTTTTATTAGTTTACATAAGCAAACTCAACACATGGCACCATCACTCATAGATAAGTATAGATGCAAAATGAATCTTCCTCATGGTTTCACTCATTTCTCTCAAGTGTTTGATGTTTAGTGTTTCGCTCAAGCATCCTATAGGAAATTACACTATCATAGGCTTGCTAATACACCAAATCTCCTCTACAATGATTACATGCATAAATATACCAAAAGGAGTTTCTTAGGCTTGTGTAAAAAAATAAACAAGCATTCGAAAGGTAATAAAAGGATAAAGGGATGGAAAAACATAATTATGAGATACAAATGCAAATATACTACTACTTCACACTTATTGATGCTACTAAACTATTCTTCCTTTTCATTTTTTCATTTTTTTCATTTTCTCTTTTCTTTTTCTTTTTTGAATAACATGGAAGAAAAAAAATAGGAATTAAATACATTGTAGTTTAAGAGCAGAAGTATTACTTAACTCATCTTGGAAAAAATTTTTCCCAACTAATGCATCACTTAATACTCTACTAAGCTTATGAATGGGTAGCCTAATGGGGTTTCCAGTTTTAAAATGTCTAGTGTTTTGCAAGAAACAAAATGGTTAAGGCTCCGTGGGGGGGGGGGGGGAGGAGGGTAGCAAGAGATAATAAGAAGGAAGGTCATTTAAGGCAAAGGTTTATAGAAAAAAGGCCTTAATCATCTCTATTAAGAATGCATCCAGTAGACTGAAACCAATTCAAAGCAAGTTTTGAAGGTAATAACCTAAGGAAGCATCACATTCACAAAGAATTAAAATGACTATAGATGGAGTCATATAGGATCAATCTTTACATTAGCTCAAATGAAAATTGATTATATATATCTCTACACTACCTCCTTGTTCAAATGTCAAATTGTGAGTAAGCTTATGCAACCACATACTTTTCATCAGTTAACATGGTTCACTCTCCACTAAAGTAGCCTAATCCAAGTTCAAGCATACATTCAATCTCACTCCAATTAACATATAGAATCTTATGGCACAATAAATCAAAATGATTCAAATGTGGTTCCATTGCTTAATATAAAACAACATAATATGCCTAAACATACATCCTAATTAACAAAATGAAAATAGTGACTAAAAAAATTCAATTTACAAAGCAAGTGTCACCTCCCCACATTTAAAGAACACATGTCCTCAATATGACAAGGAATCATAAGATAAGGTAAAATGACATCAATCCAATAAAAAGAAATAAAAACAAATAAATGCATCAAACCAAACAAAAGAAATATAATAATGTACAAAGTTTTGGGTAAGAGGGCTCATGAAGATTGTGGTGGTGAGGGTGTTGGAGAAGGAACTTCAAAATTATTCCTTTAGAAGAATTAGAGGAGTTTCTTCCTCATGTACCGTAACTCCTTGTGCACTTATCTCATCTGGGTGCAGATCTCGTTAATTTGCATTGTAATTTGTTGATGGTTAGAGGCTAGTTGGTCAAGTATTTTCTAGAATCTATCAACCTCTACTGCTGCAGTTGATTCTTCTTCCACTGCTTCGTCTTGTGGCTCTAGAGGTGCTTGAGATGTGAATGGTCGGGAAGTGGCTGCATCCTTTCCCTTCCTGTTCTTTACGATTGTGCATTGATAGCTGTGGATTTATGTTTGTTTTTCTAAATATTTGGCATGTGTTTCTTGTATAATAGTTTATTATTGTTGTTTTTTAGAATTCATTTTGTATGTTTTCCTTGAGTTGGATCTTCATTGTTGTTCTTTTATGTTTAATGTTAATTTAGGGTAAGAATTGATTATTTTGATGTAGGAATAAAGGTTGAGTAGCTTTGCGATTGAGCTAGAGACCAAGAGAGGAGAAGAGAAGGGGAATCATTATGATGCAGGATTCCCACGATCGTGGGAGGGCTAACTCGAGGACATATGCAGGGGTACTTAATTTTTAGGATTTTTTTGGGACTATATAAGATAATTAACACCTATGGAAGGAAAAAGAGGTGAGACCTTCATGTGGAACAACCTCTTTGAGTGAAAATATAGGTTTGGAGTTTTGAGAGAGGTAGAGATTCAAGGATTATCAATCACAAAGAGGAAAATAGCATATCGATATCAAAATTTCCAGGTTCAAGCACAAGAAGAGGAGGAGTTTTTGTCATTTAGTTTTCTTTGATTTTTTCTCTTCTAGTATTTGTAATCTGGAATATTTGATTGTTGGTGATGTTATGGACCCCATGAGTGGCTGATTCATCTTTAGAGATTTCCTTTGAACTGTTTTGCTAAGCTCCTGTTTTATTTATTTGAATAAGAGATGTCTTTGCCGAATGTTGATTACATACATATAACTTGGAATAGATTGAGAGATTGATTGAGGTAATTTGTGTAGGATTGTACAGTGAGAATTGAAAACCTATAGAATTACATTGATGATGTTAATTAATTAGTTAAAAGAGAGTTCTTAGCTAATTTAATTGATCATACACAGGATAACTTAATAACTAGTTAAATTGGTGAAGTGATTTGGTAGATTGAGAAATTGCTTAATTATCTTCATTTAATTTAGCTAGGGATAATTAATTGCACCTTAAGAGAGGGTAGTTTATATAATTGGACATCTTAGGTGAGACGTATTTTAATTAATAAAATAGGAGTAAGGTAAGATAGGGAAAGTGATCTCCAGTTGTTAAAACTTTTAATTTCAATTTTCTACATTTTGGTGTTATCAATTGTTCATTATTAGTCATTTAATTTTAGTTAATTTTCTAGATTATTTCCAATAAATAATTCCATTTCTTAAACAAAGATTAATTTGAATTAAGTGGTGCCTAAGCATCAATCATTGTGGGATCGATATCTGCTTATTACTATAAATCACGACTCTTATACTTGTGATTTTGAGCATAAAATGAGTGGATTGTTTCACAATCAACAAGTTTTTGGTGTCGTCGCTAGGGACTGTTTGTTTAACATCTTGTTTAGTTTAGATTACTTTGATTTAAGAGTTTTTGATACTTTTCCTTGTGTATTTGTAGGTACATGAACATAAGTAGTACGTGAAGATCAACAAAATTTTATGAATACAAGTTTCCTGATATCAAAAGACATAAAAGAGAGTTAAGAAGAGTAAAATGTCGAGATGATACATAGAGAAATGTAACTGAAGAAGGAGAGTAAAAAGGAGCTGAGAGGAGTTTGATGGATTTCATAAGGCCTAGATTCAATCCTTAGGGAATGGCGAGGCCAGCGATTCAAGCTAACAATTTCAAGATCAAGCCGACACTCCTCATCATCTGTTAGAATAGTATGCAATTCTATGGGCCATCCAACAAAGATCGAAATGCCCATATTGCAAATTGTTTGGAGATTTGCAACACTTTTTGATTTAATGGGATGTCTGACTCAACTTTATTTTCTTTCGCTTTGAAAGATCGGGCGAAGGCACGGTACAACTCATTACATTCAGGGTAGATCATTACTTGGTAGTAGCTAGCTTAGGCATTTCTTGCAAAGTACTTTTCGTTGAAGAAGACTATGAGAATCACATAAGAGATCACGAATTTTCAACAAAGTGATGAGGGATCCTTATATGAAGACTAGGAACGATTTAAAGTATTACAAAGAACTTGGCCCCACCACAATCTTCCGAGGGAGTTCCTGTTGCAGACATTCTACAATGGTATGAATTTGAGTATGAGAGGAACTATATATGTAGCCGTTGTAGGCTCTTTAATGAGGAACACTATAGATGCAACTTATGAACTTTTAGAGGAGTTGGCGAGCAACAGTTATATGTGGTCAAGCGAGAAGAGTAGACAAGGGCAAAAGGAGCAGAAAAGTATGATTCCTATTAACTTTGTTACCACTTTGCAAGTGCAAATTATAGCCCTTACGAAGCAGTTGAAAAACATGAAAAGAGCATCTTCATCTAAAGCTAAGGTAATGTAAGTACAATGTAAGCTATATAGGCAAAACAACCATGGCTCAGCTGAATTTTTTTTAGGAGCTGATGGTATGAACAGGTAAATTACTTGGGCCAACTGCAGAGAGGTAACAACCCTTACTCTAACATTTATAATTTGGGGTGGAAAAAGCACCCAAAATTTTCTTGGAGTACTAACAATACAGGTGACCAAGCAAGACTGCAAGGATGTCCTAGATTTTAGCATGATCAAATTGGATCTATGGAGAGCAAAATGGATTTTGGGGTCTAAATTGAAAACTTAAGAAGAGAATCAAAAGAGGATGTTTACTAGCTAGGATGAAAGTCAAAAGAGGATGGAGGTGAAGTTTGATCAGATTCTAAAGAACCATGCATCATCTATCCATAATTTGGAGGTTCAAGTAGGACAACTTGCTAATGTGTTGTCTTCTAGAAGTGTAGGTAGTCTCTACTAAGCAATATAAAGTCGAACCTAAAGGAATAGATCATGGCTATCACTAAAATCTAGGAAAAGGAATTAGACCATGAGAAGGAGGATAGAGACAAGGAAAAAGTAGAAGTAATTACAAATTCCTTCCAAATGAGTTCGGAATTGAGCTAATCAAGAAGCCTTAACCTATAATTCCATACCCAATTTTTTCTCATTTGAAGTTCATTTCAACTAGGATAATGAGGAATTCCAAAGAGGATGAATAAAAGAAAGTCAATGAGCACATAGTAGAAAGAAAGCCGAACATAGCCCAGAAGAAAGAGGACCCCAGGGATTTTTACATTCCTTACAGTATCAATAAAGTCAACATAGACAGGGCATTCGTGGATTTGGGAGTAAGTATCAACATGATACCCTACACCTTTAGTCAGAATTTGTCGTTAGGAGAATTAAAGCCTACTAAGGTATTAGTAAAAATGGCCGACATGATAGTTCATCAACCAAAGGGGATTATTAAAGACGTGCCACTTTAAATTAGTAAATTTATGTTTCCTGCAAATTTCTACATCTTGGATATTGGAGAAGATCTGGAAACCCCTATAGTCTTGGGACAACAGTTCCTGACCACTGCTTATGCAATAATGAAGTTGATTAGGGTAAACTAACTCTGAGGGTAGGAAAGAAGAAGATAACTTTCCAAGTGGCAAAGAGAGGCAACAAAACCTCGAGGACAATGAGAAGATATTAAGGATTCTGGGGAAGGTGGAATCCATAACAGGCTAGCTCATTTGTAGCTTTTGAGATTAGCAACTGCACTACCACTACACCATTCATTTGAGCCATCGTGAACAAAAAGGAGTATCGAGCTACCATTGTTAAAAGAAACGTTGCATGAGAGCCAACTTATGGAATTTTATTATCTTTTGATTGTTCTTGTTAACTTATTTATTTATTTATTAGGTTATGATTATGTTTCATTTGGGTTTGATTGATTTTTTATTTGAATGTTAACTTGTTTTCTCTTCAATGTGTTGAGAGTTGGGTGATTTTGATGTATTTGTAAGTTGTAGGACTATTAAGAGTGCATGCTAAGCTTGGAAGAGGGTCAAGAAGTGGAAAAAGAGGAGTAACCCATGGCTGTGGGAATTAGTAAGATTCCTATAAAGAATCTCTGGAAAGTTTCTGAAGAGTTAAATTATGAACTCTCCAGAAACTTTCTGGAGAGTTAACACATAATTGTGGGAATGATGGGGATTCTCATGATTGTTGGTCCCCAGGATTGCGGGCTAACTCTCCAGAATAATGATGGGGATTCTCACGATCGTGGGAAGCTCCATTATGATAAACTTTTAAATTTCCCTCCTTCTTCTTCTTTCATTCATTCTTTATATTTTCACAACCTCTCTCTCTAAACTCACAAAACCTACCCTCCCACTCTTTTAAATCCTTCATATTACATTAAACTCTTTGTATGTTCTTCATTTCTTTCATCATTATTCGATCTTTTAAATGTATTTCATCTTAATCATTACAAAGATTTAGGTAAGATTTTTTATCTCTCTCTCTCTAAAAAATAAATTCATCTTTCTTTTCTGTACTTTTACGAAGTTCTCTTTCCTAATGGCTTTGAAGAAGATGGCAACTCGGAAACTGACTGACAAAATTGCTTTTTCAAGTCTTAGGCAAAGGTAAACTTGAAATGGTGGCCACTTTTTGTGCCCCGTTCTCCATTTATTTGAAGGAAAAAGGTATGTGCTTCCAGGTTTTCAGAGATAGGGAATTAATTACTCCTCGATAATTTGACTTTAAATTACTAGAAACTATAAGAGTGAGGAGAAATTTTGATAAATTAGCTTTGGACATTGGTTGGAGTAGGTTCATTTGATGTGATGTACTGATTTATCTAATGATGATAGATGATTTTTCAACATTATACTTCACAATCCTAAAATGGATATGTTTTGGTTTAAGATAGGTGGCAATGCTTATAAATCGGATTATAATGTCATTCGTGCACTTTTCGAGTTATCGAACACTAAAGTTTTAGATGATCAGGTTGACTTTCATGTGGATGATTACTAGAAAATTCTAATAGGGCGAAGAAAATGTTGACCCCTAGGAATGTACTGAACACTTTAATTCATAGCCTTGAGCCTACTTCTTCCTAAACTTATGAGCTTAATGGTTTCAATAAAACTAAAAGTAATAAATGCTTGGGTAAGGAACTTTCTTCCTTCGATGCATGGATCAAAAAATTTAGATAGATACTCCTTATCGGATTTTTGATGTATTATAATTTATGTTAATAAGAAGAGCTCTTATTTTGGAATGTCATACATTGTTACTGCTTTGGATCGTCATTATAACCTTGATGTGGAAAATGCTTGTACAACTCGATATGATATGTTTGACATATCTTATTTGAGGCGCTTTGAAATTTTTGAGTCCTGTTTTATGGAACTCTGAAATCCTCAGACGTGCACTATAGTATAAAGTAGGAAGGGTAAGGATGCAGCCACTTCCCAACCCCCGGAGCCATAAGAAGAAGTAGTGGAAGAGGAATCCATTGCAGCAGCAGAGATCAATAGCTTTAAGCAAATCCTCAACCAGATGGCCTCCACTCATCAGCAAATGATATTACAAATTAATGAGCTTGACACCCAGATGCGACAAGTCCATAAGGAGCAGTAGTACATGAAGAAAAAATTCCTCAAATTCTTCTAAAGGAATGATTTTGAAGTTCCTTCTCCAACACATTCGCCACCATAATCTCCATGAACTTTTACCCTAAACTTTATTTTATTTCTTGTTTAGTTTAATGTCTTTTATTTGGTTTGATGTCTTTTGTTTGGTTTAATTTCTTTTATTTGGTTTGATGTCTTTTATTTGGTTTAATGTCTTTTGTTTGGTTTGATGTCATTTTACCTTACTTTGTGATTGCTTTGTCATATAGAGGACAATGTGTTCTCTATGTGTGGGGAGGCGACATTGACTTTGTCAATTGCATTGTTTTAGGTTATTTATTAGGATGCATGTTCTAAGCATATTATGTTGTTTTATGTTAAGAAATGGAACCACTCTTGAATCATTTTCATTTATTTTGTCATGAGATTCTGTAATGCTAGTTGGAATGAGATTGAAAGCATGCTTGAACTTGGATTAGGCTACTTGAGTAGAGAGTGAACCATATTGAGTGATTAAAATTAGTTGGTTACATAAGCTTACTCACAATTTGACATTTAAGCAAGGAGGTGGTGTAGAGATGTATAATGATTTTTCATGTGAGCCAATGTAAGGATTGAGTCAATATGACTCCATCTATAGCCATCATATTTCTTTGTTGTGTGATGATTCCTTAGGTTATTACCTTCAGAACTTGCTTTGAATTAGTTTGAGTCTTTTGGACGTATTCTTAATAGAGATTATTAAGGCCTTGTTTCTTTAAACATTTGTCTACTTTTTTTTCCCTTGCTACCCCTAATAGGCCTTAACCATTTTGTTTCTTACAAAACAACTCACATTTTAAAACCCGAAACCCCATTTACCTACCCATTCACAAGCCTAGTAGAATATTAAGTGATGCATTAGTTGGGATAAATTTTTTTGAGATAAGTTAAGTAATACTTCTGCTCTTGAATTACATTGTATTCAATTGGTATTTTGTTTCTTCCATATTATTAAAAAGAAAAAGAAAAGAGAAAATGAAAAAAAAGAAAAAAGAAGAACAATTTAGTAGAATCAATAAGTGTGGAGTAGTAGTATATTTGCATTTGCATTTGTCCACTTATTACTTTACAAATGCTAAAGTTAAACCTTTTACCCTTTTAACCCACCTTAACGCTTACCATATTACAACCCTAAGCAATCATTGTAGAGGAGAATTGGTGTATCAGCAAGCCTATGGTAGTGTAATAGGAAGCGAAAGTTTTGTTTTGCAAGATGTTTTAGAGTGTGAATTGTTATATAATTAGTGTAAATTTTAGAGTTGAGCGTGCATTTAGGGTTTAATTATGTTAGTTTGTGTGATTAAGTGTTTGTATGGGTTAGTTTGAATCTTTGAGCTTAATTTTTATATTTTTGAGGTACCTTGATATGTGTGCTAGTGTTACAAGGTAAATACGAAAGAACGGTGAAGATTTAAAGAGTTTTGGGCCAAAGGACGTTGGCCATGATCGCGCACATTAGCCACGATCTTGTCAGAAAAAAAAAGTCAACAGCAGCCAGGCCACGATCATGCACATTGGGGCACGATCTTGATAGAGAGAGTTAAGTCAGGCCATGATCGTGCACATTTGGCCACGATCATGACAGAAAGGTTAGAGTGCTTGCCAGGATCATGACATTTAGGACCACGATTGTGTCCTACATCAGGCTGACACAAAAACTCAATTTTTGAGTAAGTTTTTAGACAGTTTTGACACCTAACTTTGACCTAGGGCTTCTATAGAATAAATAGAACATGATGTGATTGCCACTAGCAATCTTTGGAGAGCCTAGAGAGTCCAAAAAAAAAGTCAGATTCCATCAATCCTGAGAGAAAACCTAAAGAGAGTGATCAAGTGATTGAGGAAGGAGACGAAGGAAGAGAGACACAGAGATAAGTTTGTCATGAAATACTTCCCAGAATAGTCAGGTTCCCGTAGTTAGTACCTCCGAGATCCATTCCGACAGTATTTCCTATTTGTATTTTGATTTCATTGATGTAAGAAGTTTTGATATTGATTGGGATTACTATTGTTGGATCCCGTTTCCAGAACCCAAACCATACTAAACCATAACGTAATTCTCTCAAGCTCTGATACCATAAATGTTGGGACCCGATCCTGGAACCGGATCCCAACCGAAAGACGTAACACGAGTACAACAAAACGAAGTGGTGGAAAACGAATTCGAAAGAAATCGAATTCGACAGAACGGAACGGAAGGCGAAATGCAAAGAACGAGGCGAATAGCGA
>JAOSBN010041624.1:0-15340 GCA_027563595.1 Erythroxylum suave
GACATCACAATTTTCAGCATTTGATCTATTCTCCACATTGTCATTTTCATCATGACCATCAACACATAAATCCTCATAAAGTTCAAGTGAACTCGTATCATGCAAGACAAATTTATCCATGGCCCCTTTTTGTTTTTCTTTTAGTTGCTCAGTTTGTTTCCTTTTTTCCGTTTTTCACTTCCCGATAAATGCTTTTTCGATAACATCTTATCAAATCTAAACAACTTAATAAGATAGGAGTAATATCACCTAATTATAATGCTTGAAGGAGCCCCCAACAATTTGCTTTTAAGTGTTTAGAGTCGCACACTGAAAGATACAACAAAGTTTATGATTAAAAATTACAATAGTAAAATTTGAATTTAACAACTCAATTATGCAATAGCCGATGATACTATCAGAAATCACGAAGCACGTCACAAATTTTTTTCACTACTTGCAAACTTCCTAATTGTTGTCATTTTTGCAGTAAAAGCTTAATATAAGTCTACTCCTTGACATTATGGGATTTTTTCCCCAGTTTTTTTATCATCTGCCCCTTATACTCTTGGGGCACTTCACTTTTCCCAGAAAATAAAACCCATCAACTTTTGAGCAACAATTGAATTGATCAATCATCATCAACCTCACAAGTCACACTAAAAGACACAACAATCAAAAGTCTCCATTAAAAAAAGCATGAAGATTGAAGACAGAAATTCAGAATCAATTTTTAATGATAATAAAAAAAAACAAACAAGATAATCATCATCAGAATGATAATGATCAATTGATCATTACGCAGCAATATATATTATGTCGAACAAATCAACGAAAGTAGTGATTATCATCATCAGATTACAAGAGTTGGAAACCCATGGAGACACATCAAGAATTGTTTTGCTTTCTTTTCTTCTCCTACCTTGCAACCACTAGACTGGACTCGAATGGATACCGTACTCAATTAACAGTTTCAGTTTTACTAATATTTCCAAGACCTTGTTCTCCTGCTGCCTTTTAAACCAAAAACTGTGGTGTTTTTAAAGCATTAAAATATATTTTTTAAAAGAAAAGAAACCAGCCTATCATTGTAATTTCATACTCATGGCTGCCTGCCATTTTCATAGTGATCAAGAGCCAAAATATAAAAAACAATATAGAAGCATAACGCGTTGTGCAGTCGTGCTGTATAAAATTATAAATAATGCAACTCAACTTTTTGAACTAAACAATGTTTTGTGATTATCTGATGGAAAGAGAAAGGAAAAGCGAATGTTGTCTTTTAGGATGCTCGCGGATGATTGAACTATTAGTAAATGTCAATAACGTGTAGTATTGACGGTCCAGAATAGAGAACAAATGTAGAATATAGGGATTATAGAGGTATTACGTACAGTTGATGTGTTTCAATGATAAGGAAACGTTCTACTTGTTTGTTGCAGTCACCTAACATTGGAGACAAAGTTGGTACAACCTGAAAAAGAGACATTTAATCAATTCCAAAAAATTACAAAATGGAGGTTGCATCGCATAAAGCATCTATTGTTATGCGGAATTGGTTGCCGACACCAGGAGCGAAACGAAGGCAGAGAGGAGCAACAGGGGTGAGCCGTTGATATTGGGTTATGGGAATGAGAATTGAGAAAGTTAGAGATCAAGAGATGATTGATTATTTGATGAACTCAATTTCATGGTCTTTTTGTCTTCCATTCCCTCTGCTTTACAGGAAGAATGCGTGCAGGTTTTTCTTATTTTTAGTTTTTATTTTTATAAATAAACCACTCCACATTATTGAAATTGGGCCCTGGGCACAGGCCCAGCTTGCCCCTGCCCAGGGCCGGGCCTAATCACCTATAAAGATATCAATTCAAGCCCTCCTTCCTACTTAGGTAAACATGAAGTATCCTAGTTAACCTTGGCCTTTTTAAAAATGTTGGTTATACCAAACCAGAGGAAGTTCTTAATACACCTCTCTATTTCCTTAGTCAATTTCCTAGGCACATACAAATGGGTTGATCAATGCAAACTTAGATTCCTGAGTATTGAGGAGACAAGTTATAGACTGTAGATAAGGATTTGTTTTGCCAATAAATTATTTAGGGGCATTATCTACAAGCTTGAGCTTCCTTGTGGTGGTTGAGACTTCTAAATACTTAAATGGGGTATTTATAGCCAACCTAGCAATGTTGCTTATTCATCGAGGGTGGGAAGGTTATGCTTATATTTTATTTTCTTGAAATATAATATTATGTGAATTTCGTTTCTTTAAAAATTACGAAAAAGTTGGAAAGTTATTGTAGAAGAGGGTAGAAACCAATAAGGACTTGACATAAAACACAAATTTGTCACTTTTTTCCAATAGATCTAGCACTTTATTTATTAAACTATTTTGTTCCATTTGATTTATAGGCTCATTAAAGAAGTTCCTCTCTCGTAAAGGCATATCTCAACAAATGCAACTTTTAAACAATGAGTTCATGTCGTTAAGGAAAATTAATAAAATTAAAATTTTGACATTATTTTATTTTATTTTAAAAATTGATATTTAAAATAAATAAATAAAAATAATATGTTACCAAAGTAACTTTTTTGTATAGGTCAATTAATTTTAAAATTATTAAGATAGTTATGTGTGGATGAATTTCATGCGAATAATAATTGCCCAAAGAAAATTTATTATGTAGCCTAAATTCAAACATTCTTGTGATAATAAATAAGTGATATAAAAAATAAATACTCTTCTAGCAATTCTTGTTTCCACGAGGTGTTAGGGTAATGAGAGCATCAAGGAGCACATTTTTTAGAAATGTCTCATCTGGCTTTAAAACTAAAGCGAGCTATTTGAAGATTTGTTTGTGTATTTAGTTTTGATTTCTCTTCCCACACAATTCAGTCCACTTAAAGTTAGTTATATTTGTCACAAAGAGAAATGAACTCTTTCATATTATGTGTAAGAAGAAGAGAGATCAACATAAGAGAAGGTTAAAAGTGCTTATTTGACATCCAAGTCTAAAGGAAATAATAATAAGAGAAGGAAAGATAAGGAAGTTGCAGGCACTATTCCATAAAAGAAGCGTTATAAGGAATAAAAACAACATATTAATGAATTTGCTTTCCATTTATGTGGAAAGACTTCTTATAGGAAAAAGAAGCGGACAAAATATTATAATTGGCATGCAAAGAAAGGTACACTTCTTTCTTTTGTTTGTTTAAAGGTTAATTCGATTTCAGTACCTAGACACATTTGGTGGTCAGATTAGGGTGATACTACTTCCATAAGTGTGTCTTTGTAAGATTGCTTGAGCTACCAGAAGCCTAGTAATGGTGAAAGATATATATCTATGTAGGTGATGGAATGGTAGTTGAAGTTGAGGCAATAGGGACTTTTAGGTTATCATTAAAGACTGGATATTATTTGAATTCGAAATAGACTTATATCGTACCATCTTTTAGGAAGAATTTGGTTTATATTCTGCTTCATTATGGCATAAGCATTTAGGGTATAACTCTAAACAAAGAATTGAAGGCTTATGTCATATGGATTTTTTGATCCACTTTTTCTATCAAACTTTGAAATATTTATTGAGATTATTAAGGGGAAACAGACAAGCATAATGATATTAGGTAGCAAAAGATCTTTAAAAATCTTAGAACTATTTCATACAGATATTTGTGGGCTATTTCCCATACCTTCTTGGAAAAAATATTTTATTATGTTCATAAATGACTACTCACAATATGGGTACCTTTACCTCATTCGTGAGAAGTCATAGGCACTAAACATACTTAAAGTTTTCAAAGTTGAGGTTAATAATCAACTTCCAAAAAGAATTAAAAGTGTTTAATTTGATCGTGATGTTGAATACCACAATAGATATGACATTTCTAAAGAACAATGTCTAGTACCATTTACCAAATTCCTAAAAGAATGTGATATCATCCCACAATACACCATACCAGGAAGCCTTAAAATAAATCATGTTGTTGAGAGACTAAAAAATATTAAAATATATGGTTTTTACTATGACTATTCTCATTATCTTATCAAATTTCGCTATGGGGAGAGGCATTAAAGATCGTAACTTACATTCCAAATAAAGTTTCAACTAGGTAGTGATTAAAACCCCTATGAATTATGGACATGTAAAAATCCTAATATAAAGTATTTTAATATTTGAGGTTGTCCAATTGAGGCAAGGCCTTATAGGCCAAATGAAAAAAAATTGGACTAAAAAATAGTTAGTAGCTATTTCACTAGATAATTTGAAAGTTCGTAGGGTTACAAATTTTATAATCTTGTAAGTAAATATATTCTTGGATGAGAAATGTCAAATCCCTTAAGGATGTTGAGTTTGAAGGGGACATAAGGTTAGAGATTATATCTTTGAAAAGGAATTCATTTCTCTTCCTATAGTTATTATTGACTATGATTATGTTATCATTCCTGACTTTGTTCAAGAAGCAACTTCAGATCAATAAAACAATGTTAAGATTCCCCTTAATTATAAACTTAATAAACTTAAGAACAAATTCCATTAAGAAGATCTATTAGAGAGAGAAGAAATGCAATTCTAGATGATTATATTTTCTTTCTTCAAGAACATGGTACGGATATTATTATAATGAAAGATGATCCAATTAACTTTTATGAAGCTATTGATAGTTCTAATTCTCGAAAGTGAATTGATGCCATGAATAAGGAAAATAAGTCCATGAGATACAATGAAGTTTAGGATCTTATCCTATTGCTTAGAGTGTAAAACCTATTAGTTACAAATGGATATGTAAAACCTAAAAGGATTTAAAAGACAATATGGAAAGATATAAGGCTTGTCTTGTTGCAAAAGGGTTTTTCTTAAAGGGTAGGCACTAAGATAGATGTTAAGGCCACATTCCTCAATGGTGACCTTAATGAAACAATTTATATAGAGTAGCCTAAAAATTTTATTACCAAAGATTCAAAGTAGATGGTTTGCAAATTAAAAGAATCCATCTATGGACTTAAGAAAGCTTCTCGACAATGGTACTACAAGTTTCATTAAGATGTCATCTATTTTCATTTTAAGATAAATTTGGATGATGATTGTACATACCACAATTACTATAGGAGCAAGTATAGTTTTATGATTTTATATGTTGATGATATACAACTTATTAGGATAGTAAACTAGGAGATACCCCTATTACCAAAGGAGATAAATTTAGTCTTAATTAATGCCTTAAGAATGATTTAGAAAATAAAGAAATGCAAATATACTTCAATTATAAGAATTCTCATGTATGTGCAAATATATACATGTCTGGATATTACATACATTGTTAGAATGTTGGGTAGATATTTGAGCAATCTAGGGATAGATTATTAGAAAAAAGGTAAAAGGTTTATGTGATATCTCAAGAGAACCAAGATTACATACTCATATACAGGAGATTAGAATAGTTATAGATTATCGGGTAGTCTGACTCTAATTTTGGGGATGCCAATATAGTCATATATCTCCTTTGGGTTATATCTACCTGCTTGCTAAAGGAGCTAGTTCCTGAAAGATTGTTAAAGAGAAACTCATAACTTCTTCCACGATAGCAATTGAGTTTATAACATGCTATGAGGCATCCAATTATAGGATATGGCTATGAAACTTTGTCATTGAGCTGTAAATCACAGATGACATTGGAACATTAAAGTTATTTTGTAGCAATAAGTTGGCAGTGTTATATTATAGTAACAATAAGAGCTCGTCAAAGTCAAAGTACATCGATATTAAGTCCTTAGTTGTTAAAGAAAGAATTTGAATTGAATAGATGTAACAAACTCTATGATTGTAAGTATGCTAACTAAAGGTTTACCACCTAAGGTCTTCCTAAGCACACTGCTTATATTGGTATTACGTTATTTGATGATATGTTAGTTTAGTTTGAGTCTATATTTATGGATACTTATATGATATAGACACGTGTTATGGATTTTTATGAGTTAATACTACATTATAAATGACTTGATGAGTTTACACTCTGATTTCGTCCAATTTAATCTCACTAAGGAATAAAGTAGGACTCATTGGAAATAGGCATATTAAGATCACATAATATGAAATGTCCATGCTACACATCCATCCTTGATCTATTCATTAATCATATTGATGTATGTTGCCAGTGATGGGTCTAGTCATGATAATTATGACAAAGATTTATTTTAGCTTGTAAGATTTATTATGACATATAATTATAATGTCACAATAATTAGTCTAAGTGGGAAGATTATGGAATTTTTTTAATAAACTTACGTACATATATTAATAATTATATCATTGTTGTTCTAAGATTTGAACTAAGATTAAAAGAGATCTAATAAAGTTCTGG
Source organism: Erythroxylum suave (assembly GCA_027563595.1). NCBI lineage: Eukaryota > Viridiplantae > Streptophyta > Magnoliopsida > Malpighiales > Erythroxylaceae > Erythroxylum > Erythroxylum suave. Next base: position 6,340 of record JAOSBN010041624.1, read on the forward strand.
GCTAGTAGGCCTAAATTATCTAATTAAACATGTATAGAAACCCTAGTGTTATATTCCTAACTTATAATAGAAAAATTAAGAATAAGAATTATATATATAAATAAGTGGCTATGGTCCTTAACAAAGCATTAGGTTTATGGTATCCCATCATTAGAAAAGATAAACAACTTATACGTATCTCTTGGAAGGCCAAAGCCAAAAGGAGCCACAACAACTCAATCAAGTCTATTATAATGGATGTAGGTACACTTTTGCAATCAAGTTTATCTTTAATAATATGAGATGAATTGTTTTGGGTTCTTACTATAGATTTTATATTAAATATAATATTTGTAATATAATGTTTATCTTATAAATGACCAAAATGTCATATACACATAATTTAGATTTTAATTATCATTAGATTAAGCTAATTTAAATTAATCAAACAACATCACACTTGGGATATATAATTATATCATAATACTTTTATAATAAGAATTATAACCATACTAATCATATGCAATTAATATATAGAGAAAATGTATGAATCGTACATTAATTATCTGCTACTAATCCAAAACTATATCAATGACATCAATATAGATTCAACAAAATGAATATCATCAATTTGTCACTCATTAAAAATATAAAGTTCCAAAAGTCATACATAGTGGCAAAGATCTGTAATATGGATATTGCACAAAATCCAATCAATCGTTATAAAACATATATAGAACAAAACTCCCACTAGAACTAAAAAAATTAAGCTCCTAACAATCTCATACAAGATACGTATTCTAGAAACACACAGATAATTAAGTCTTTAGTTAATGAATCCACGAATATTGTGTGCTCAATAGTAATGAGTGACTTTCTCTTTAGCAAAGTAGAACTTAAGGTCAATATGTTTGAGTGAAAAATACTTTTAGTGTTTCAAGAGACAGATACAACTATGGAATTGTCACAATACATTCTTATCAATCTCAAAGTGGAGTCTGTAACTCCCAATGTTAAAGCTTTGTAGCCATATTATATGACAAGTAGCCTTATAACAGCCACATACTCAGCTACCATTGTAAAAAACAATTATAAGTATTTGTTTATAATTTTTAATGAAATAGCTCCTTTTATAAAAGTAAATTTCTTATCATCTATACTGCCTATAAAATTAAATTCATTGAAACTAAACACTTCAAGGGTGTTGATGTGTTGGGTTGTCAATATAAGATTCCTAATAATCTGAAGATATCTTAAGACTGTCTTAGTTGCTTTCCAATGGCCTCATCTAAGATCCACTTTAGTATTTGCCTAGTCCATCAACCATAAAGACAATATCAAGATATGTGTATACTTGACCTTACATTTGGTTACTAATAGTAGAAACATAAATGACTACTTTTATTTGATCTCTCTTCACATCATTCTAAGGTTATTGGACCTGGAAGAACTTGTCACATTTTACAATTGATTCTTTATAGAAGAATAAGATTGTGTTTTAAACCTCTACAACATATAACTAATATAAGTGTTTTGAGTCAGTCTAATAACACCATTAACCCTATCAAAAAGAATTTGTAAGCCTAAAACATATGATGCTTCACCAAGGTATTTCTTGGTAAAATGGTCAAATGATAGTTATTTTATTGCAATCAACAAATCATTGTTAATAGCAATGAGTAAGATATCATCAAGATATAAAAATAAATATTTAACATATAAAAATAAGAATTTATACTTACTCTCACTGACCTTTATATATATACATCAATCAATAATGTCTACCTTAAAAACAAAATCATGTAAAAATCATGAGTTAAATCTTCATTTAATAAATGCATTTTCACTCCATTTGATGAAGTTATAGATCAAAATGAGCCTTATTTACCATAATGATTCATAACGAGTACTTAGTTAGGATAGGAGAGAAGGTCTCTTTGTAGTTATTAGCTTCTCATGGCTACAACCTTACTTTTTAGCGCTCTACTTGACAAAGAAACTCACTTGATTATAGGTTTCAACAAAGTGATTCTTGGAGCATATTGATACAAGTAATTGCATATTAGCATCAAAGAAGAAATCCTTTCGCATCACATTTCTTCTTGAATATTTATTTTCATCTATTAGGCTTACAATCTTTTAGTAATTTTACCAAGCTTGACACTTTATTTTATAATATAAAGTTCTTGTTATTATCTATAGCATCCATCTAAATTTTTTATCAAGGACTAGAGGTGACTTCCTTATAGGTAGTTAGATATGAGATGTCACTAATATTACACTTATACTCTTATAAGTATATATATAGGCTGCCTTTGGATCTACGGTACGGTGGAGATAAGTACTTATCCATCGCAGTTTCTAAACACAGTCACATGTTTGGATCTGCGACCGACAACAGTAGGTTGGAGAAAACTGCAGTGCCACCGCAGAAATAGATAAGCAAAAAGAGAGTTACTGTAGGAAACTACTTATGCGATAAAAATTTTACTTTCCAATAATAACCTCATGATAATTTAGTATTTTTCATTATACCCTTAATTAATAGAAGGAAGTTTAACTCTTTTATCTCCTGACTCCTTCCCGTTCAGGTAAACTCCTCCTTAACTCTGCCAATGTCGACTCCTGCGTCTCCCCGGCTCCTTCCCATCCAGGTAAACTCCTCCCTTTATCTTCCTTAAATCTCCATCCATCTTCCTTAATAAAACTGGCAGAATTATCTTGGACAGGCAAGATAGAGACAAAGCCTCTTCAGGTTCTCGGGATGTTGTGAAGTTTCTATCCCTCTTTGTTGTTGACTTTCTCAACCATTAGGCGAGAACTTCAGTAATCTCATTCTATTCAACTCCAAGAAATAGTTTTATAAATGATATGCTGTGAGAAAAGATAGAGAAATTGTAGATGAGTGTAGAGAAGTCAGTATACAAAAAGCAGTTAAGAAGAAACATAATTTGTTTCATGAAATTAATTTGTAGGTGTGATGGTATAGAAATTGATTGATTGATTGACAAATTGATGCTTTTGTGATATAGATAAATCAAAGAGAGATTGTGGGACCTTGTGTACTAATAAGATGGCAAATAGTTAATATCATTGTTTAGTAATATTATTTGCTAGAAAACGACCTTAAACTCTCAACTTTTTTCTTTATTGTTTAGTAATATAAGTACAACCATTAAAGAGTGAAAAAGCTATATTGACTGGTTTTTACTTGTGGTTCACTTGTGCTAATACTGAGAAAAGCAAAGTTTATAATAAATAGAACCAACCAGCGTGATTGACAGATATGTAAGCAAGGAATTTATATCTTATTCCTGCATTCTCATCTCCATCTGACATCCACAGTAGACCATCAGCACAAATGTCCTATTGAGCTAAACTTGGTGATATCAGTTAATTCCATATTCAACTAGTTCAATTATAACTCAATATGTTAATTGATAAAAGTTAGAAATTGTAGTTGGAAAAAGGTTTAGTAATTTCTTACACAGGCATGCATGTTGGTTGCACTCATATTACGTGATCTACTTGCCAAGTTTTGTTTCTCATTGGTTATTGGTAGCCTATGAGTGGGGGCTGTTTCTATTTTGTAACTCTTTGTATTAGACCTTCCCAGTCCCCACCTATACGCATATTGCAATTTTTGGAGACTCCTGTTATACTGATTCTTTTTTTCCTTTTATTGTAGTAGCTTTTATATTTTAATTTGGTATGGAGTTTATGTAATGATTACTTATTGCAGTAGCTTTTATATTGCTTTATGATAGTTGCACCCCACCAATTATTATTATTCAAATTAATTTTTTACATGTTATTTGTAGATGGCGAGTCAAGAGAATCTTACAAATCCAAAAAAAGCTCAATGGGATAGTCGTCTTACATAAATCTTCATATATGCATGTAAATTTCAAGTAGAAGCGGGTAATTGCCCTACCTCACACTTCAATAAGACTGGGTGGGCCAATCTGGTTACCAATTTTAACACAACAACAAATAAGATTTATGACAAAACTCAACTGAAAAATAAGTAGGATGAACTGAAGAAGAATTGGAAATTATGGAAGGAATTAAAAGGAAAAGAAACAGGTCTTGGTTAGGATCTTGAAAAACAGACAATTGTTGCACCTGTTGAATGGTGGGAGGAAAGACTGAAGGTACATTGTGCACTATAATATATATATATATATATTACTATAACTATAATATTTAATTTACTTATTTATAGTAACATACTAAATTTTGCAGGCAATACCCCAAGCAGCAAAATTTCATAGTCGAGGCTTGGAATTTGAAGTTGATTTAGATATATTATTTATGGATGTGGTTGCCACAGGTGATGCTGCATGGTCACCGTCTACTGGGGTGTTACCATCACAAAATTCTCAAGAGCCAATCAGTTTAAGTGAAGATAACAATGACTTGGAAGAGCTAGAATTGGATGATCCTGCTTTGCAAGGTACCTAACAAAGGAATAAGAAAAGATTTGCATCTCAATTTTAAGTTGTAATAGAGGGTAAACGAAAAGTTTCTAACAGTAAACACGTATCTCATTCAATAGATTCTCTTGTGGAATCTTGAAGAGTAGAAATGAAGAAAGAAAAGCAACTAGAATGGTGAAAATAGATCCTCCAAGTTATAGTTGGGCAGAAGTGGTCACACAATTAATTGCCTTAACGGAAATTGAATGAGGCAGTGATTTATATTATTTTGCACTTGAGCTTTTTAAGGACAAAACTAGGTGAGAGTGCTTTGGAGCATTACTGGATGCTGCTATTAAAGTTGGTTGGCTTCAAAGGCAACAATTGAAGAAATCAAATAGCTCTTTTATGTCTATGATGTCGAATTTGGCGCCATGATGTTTTTAGGTGGCTTTTTTGTATTATAACTTTTAATTTTATGCTAGACTTCTTACTTATTATTGGATTTCTTATTTTCTTATGTCAGACTTCATATTTATTTAATATCATCAAACTTTTAACTATTTTTTTCATTTTTCTTTAGTGTGTATGACTTATGGATATTGTCATAATATGTAGTATTCATCGTTGCAGGTATGGTATATCAAAGTGATTCTGATGAAGAATTTGAGCATGATGTAATTTTAAGTGCAGCTAGTTGCATGATCATAGATTGGTATAATCGACAAATGCATTAGGAACCACGTATGGTTTCTCCTTATTCTGGAAGTAGCAAAATTAATGAAATCCTAGGTGGCAATGAGCGAAGGTGTTTGAACATGTTTAGGATGGATACAAGAGTATTTATGATGTTATGCCATGAGCTGCAACTCAAATATAATTTTAGAGGCACTAGGGATATCAATCTTATAAAGTTATTAGGAATGTTCTTATATACCCTCGGACATGGAGTAAGTAATAGAAATGTTCAAGAAACTTTTCAACATTCTGGCGAGTCTGTCTCTAGGAATTTTGCATCCGTATTGGATATTGTAGCCACCATGGCCATAGACATCATAAATCCACTTGATCTAGAATTCAAAACAGTTCCTTTGAAGATAAAAAATGACTCTCGCGATTGGGCTCACTTTAAGGTAAATTCTTTTTAATTTTATAGAGTTCATATTTATGAAAATTTTGAACTAACATTTTTGCACATAATTTTTTCTTATATGTTTAGAATTGCATTGGTGCTATCAATGGAACTTATGTAAAGGCAACTCTACCACCTTCACTACAAGTGCCTTACATTGGATGAAAAGGCCAACCAACTCAAAATGTAATGGCAGTATGCAATTTCGATATGCTATTTACATTTGTTTGGGCTGGTTAGGAATGGTCTGCACATGGTGCTTGCATATTCAATAATGCCCTCAATTCACATTGCGTAAAATTTCCAAAACCTCCCCAAGTTAAAAATTAGGCATATGTCGATAATTTATATGATTACTATATATACCTGATAATTTATACTATTACTATGCATATATGACTTTAAGTTCATTCCTTGAAAACATTTCTTCGTTGTACACCTCTAATATGCATTACATATTACACGTAAATATTGCTTAGTGGATGTTGGATGTCCAAATAGAAATGGTTATTTAGGCCCTTATAGAAACCAAAGGTATCACCTTCCAGAATTCCGTCGTGGCAGTGCACCGAGTAGACTAGAGGAGACTTTTAATCATATTCATTCATTATTGAGGAGCGTGATTGAAAGGACCTTTGGTGTATGGAAGAAGAAGTGACGCATACTTGAAACAATGTCGGGATATCCATTTGATAAGCAAGTGAAAATTGTGGTCGCGACTATGGCTTCGTCATCATTCTCAAGATGATCCTCATTTCAAAAAGTATGGCGTGGATGAAGAGCTTAATTTCTACGATGAAGATGATGTAATAGATGATGATATTTGCTCTTCTAGTATTCGTTTACTATGAGCATGATGAATGTGTAAATTTCATTTGCGTTTACTTTAACATGAACAATTTCTACTTTATCAAATAGTTTATTTCCAATTTTTATTTTCTTTAATTTAATTTAATATTTTACTATTTATAATTTTAATTATATAATATTAATGGTACCTAAATTTATGAAACATCCCAAAGACATCTTGTTACCATAGAATTATAATTTAAATTATCATTTTTCAATAACATAAATAAGCACATACCAAGAAAAAGATAATGATGGATATGATATGTTATACATTTCTCCAAATATATCCCCTGCCAATATTATTTAAGTAAGGTGAAATATTTTATTAACTAAATTTATTTTATTTATATTTTCTTATTTTAATTTAATAATTATAATTTGAATTTATATGACTAATAATTTATTTTTTTGAAATATTTGTTTACTAAATTTATTTTATTTATATTTTATTATTTATAATTTAAAATTTATATGACTAATAATATATTTTTAAATTATTTATACAACAATTAATAGTTTATTAAATCAATGGATTTTTTAGTCATTTTATCTCTTTTTAGCAACCGCAACCACATTGCCAAATACCTATTTTCACGTTTCAGTAGTTACCAAAACAACAATTCCAAACACATAAGTACTTACTAAAAATAAGTACTTATCATTTCAACAAGTTGATTTCAGCAGGTTATCAAGAGCCACAACTCCCCCAAACCAAGCTGTAGTCATAAGAGATTATAAGGATACAATCGTTTCTAACCTCCATAAAAGAATATCTTTTATTTCTACATTTGGATCCTCTTATTACTTGTTCAATAGGTTCATCTAAATGGCCATAGGATCAATTGTTGGAGCAAAAGTGACAAGCAAAGGAAAAACGATCAGGTGTTCCTTAAACATAATTTCCTTAGGCCTTTAGCCTATAATGATATCATCCTCACAATAGATAGCCCAATCTGATTCAATAACTCTAGTTGTATATAATGTACAATAAAACTTAGAGAACTATAATCCTATAATATAACCAATAAAGTAGCCACTAATCGTCTTAAGGATCAAGTTTCTTATATTACAAAGTATAGGTTCTCACTTTTTCTTTACAATCCCAAACGGGAAAATGAAATTAAATAGGTTTTCTTTATAAATACAACTTATAAGGAGTCCTAGGAACAAACTTATTAGGCACCTGAGTCAAAATATAAGTTTTAGTTCTTAAAGCATCAACCTGTAGTAACTTTGATAAATATGAGTTCACTAACTACATCACGTTATATCAAGAAATGTGTGGTTTCTCCTTTCTGTAACTCCATTTTGTTGAGGTGTATCAATCATTGGGTATTAAGGATTAATGTCACACTCAAGTAGGTATCTTTTAGAAGGTATAATACTGCATCTCATCTAATCATATCTCCTATAACACTCACCACCAATATCAAAATAAAGTGACGCAATGCTTATAACTGCTCATAAGTGGAGGAGTAAAAGGTCCACAAATATCTATATAAATTAACCCAAACAATTCCATGCACCTATAAACTTTAATGTTTCTAACCTTAAAAATCAACGTCCCTTTTATATAACCAATACAAGTGTCAAAATTCTTTAAAATTTAAAATCTTGCAGCATCTCATCCTTTATCAATCTTCTCATTCTTTGTTTAAAATTATAGCCTAATCATTTGTGATATAGAATGGAACATTTTCCATTCAATCTTGAATTATTATGGTAACAACTAGTGTTAAGAGGAGAAGAATAAGTAAAAGAAGGAACAAATCCATCAAATCAAGCTTATAAAGATTATCATACAAATTTTGTTTTCCAATCAAAATAAAGTCACAATACAAGCTCACTTTTTAAGTTCAACACAAATTATAATCAGTTATGTCCAAAATCAATATAGAAACTAAGCTCTTTCTTATTGAGGGTATGTATGAAACTTCATGTAATTTTAAAAGATGTTATGTGGTAACCTATAGTTTGACTGTCCCTAAAAATTCAACTTTAGTTCTTATATTGTCTCCCCTATATAAATGTTGCTCTACAGTAGTTGGCTTCTTTTTACCTGTCATCTCATATAAGGAATTAGTAACATGAATTGTAGCATTAGCGTCTAACCACCAAGTGATAGAATCTTTATAAACAATATAGGATTCTTGTTGGACCCCGTAAATTTTTTAGGATTGTATTTTTTATTTTTATTTTTATTTTTATTTATTTTATTTTATTTTATTTTATTATCTAGCATGAAAATAAGTTAGAATTTATGAATTAGGAGTTTTTGGAGTCTGATAGGATATATTTTAAAATTTATAAGGTAATATGGATTGAAATGAAGTAAAGGGGTTAATAGAAATTTCCTAATAAAAGAAGGGGCAAATTGGTCAATTCACATAATAATTGCATTAAATGGAATAAGACAAAGAGGGAGGAGACGTGAATGGAGGAGGTGGAGTGAAAATAAAGAAGACAAGAAGAATAAAGAAGAGGGTAATTTTGGAATTTCCTAGATTAATGAAGGGCAAAATGTTAAAAACATGAAAAATTACATTAAATTACATAAGACAAAAGAAAGGAAGGAGACAAAAAGAGGGAGTCATGAGTTAAGAAAAGAGAAGAGAGAATT
>JAOSBN010041645.1:0-15339 GCA_027563595.1 Erythroxylum suave
GATATAAGTTAGAAGTGATGGATTAAGCAAAAGAGATGAATTAGGAAGAGATTGATGAGGAAGTGTGCTGGAAATGTATCAGATATAGTGGTTTAACTAAACATACGTCGGTTTTCTTGACATATCTTGATCTAAATATATCCAAATAGGATGATTGTTGATTTATATTAAACTAGAAATGAGTGGCTATAATTTTTATGAGAAATATAGTTTGAATTCTGGCTTTAAGACTGTTGAAAATTGTCTTGAAATTGAGTTTCAAAATTTGTCTCAGTTTCTGAATAGTACAGAGTAAATTGTGTATAACGTTTAGAATAATAAACCAAATTGTGTAAACTTAGGCTCTTTAGAAACTTAAGACATAGATAAACAATTTTTTAGAAGAAGACTTTGCCCAAAAAGCCCTCTTTCTAGGCTTGAAATGGAAGTGAAGTTTGGATAAAAATAGTAAGAGAGTTAAAATTTTGATCTGAAAATTCTATGAATTTACTGTACTGATCTATATGGGATTTGACAAAATTGGCTTCATGAAAATTGTATATCTTTCTTTTATCTTTCCATTGATATAATATTTAGAATTTTTTGAGTTCTAGATCAAAAGTTATGGAGGCTTGAAGTAGAGATGTTGGTAAAGAAGAAGGAGTGCAGTGGCTCAAAGGCAAGTCACGATCGCGACTCTGCTGGGTGAATGTGGAAGTCGCGATCGCTACGCGTAGATCACGACACTGTTGGTGAATTTCGACAGTCGCGATCGCGACCCAAGGGGTTATTATGCGGGAACTTTTTTATTGAATATGTGTTGGTATTTTTATGATATCTTGAGATATAGATGTCCAAATGATGTGATATTCAAGTTAAAGTAGAGACATAATTCTACAACTTTCATGAAGAAGTATAAATTTAATTTTGTCTCTAAGACTTTAAAAATCTGGTGTGAAAGTGAGTCTTAATTGACGTTGTAGTACTACCCGAAACAGAAATTATGTCTTAATGTTATCATAAAAACTAAATGGATATAGGCTGAATCAAATAAAGGTATCTTCACAAAAGTTGTAGTACATTCTCTTATCTTTCAATTGGTACTAAGTTTGTAATTTTTTGACATTTTAGTTGAAGGATACGAGTTGAACAATTTGAGGGTATGATCATGAACTAGACAAAAGTTCCATTATGCACAGTCTGTGGTATTATGAGCATAACTCTTAGGATACTGAACCAAATTGAACGATCTTAGTATCATTAGAAACTTAAGAGATAGAAGAAAAATTTTATAGAAGAAAGTACCCTCGAATTACTTCATTTTCATTATTAGATTGATCATGGAAAGTTGACCCGAAAGTGTGTCTTAGGAAAAATCTGAATTGAAGAAATGAGTTGTGAATTTTGATTTTAATGGTTTTATTGAGGTATAAACAATAAGTATAGATGTTAATTATGTGAGTTTGGATATATGAATGTTTTTATGATGAGAATAATATAGCGATACCTGGGATTGTCTTGAACATGCTTTGTGCATACTTCATATACGTACATGTGCATTAATATACACTTATGATTATGCCAAATTGTGATATGTGTATATTGTGTGATATAGAGGAGAAACTGGAATGTCAACATCCAGACATTGCCAGAATTTCCAGACATTAGCTTTGGGAGCGACCTGTGAGTAACCTAGACAGTCTCACTTAATTACTTGTTTGCTTAAATTTTGTTTCGAAATGATTGAATGAATGTGGCTTGATTGTTGATTCCGGACAATGAAGGTCCGATGATTGTGATATTGGATTAAGATATTGATGTGTTGCTTGCATGTGAATGTGCAGAACTATGTGTTTCATAATATGATTAATTGTGATAGATGCATTCCATAGATGAATGCACAATCAGATAATGGCAGTTGTGACCAGAATAGCCACCGATTAGAGCTTAAAACTCAAAATGTGAAAAAGAGCCTCAAACTTAGATAGTGATTAAGAGCCTAAGGCTCACTATGTAAAATGAGCCCTATATCCCCATCAGATAAGGGACAGTTATCAATGAGCTCGGTATCCAAAATGGATACGGGACAGTGTAAGCATTTGGTCGCATCAACATAATAATTGGCAAAGCGTCGCATGAGCATTCCATATGCGTTATGTCACGTATGATTGATTGAAATAAATTCTAAGTTGCCTTTGCTTAACTGATAAAGTGATATGTGATCAATTATGCAAAGATGTGAAATATATGTTATATGTGTTGATGTGATGCATCAATTGAGTGAACCATCGATGATGGTTACCTCATTAAGTTCGCAAAACTCACCCAAAATTTGCAATTATTTTTCAGGCTCAGAAGAGTACCCCATTAGGAAAATGGGAGTATAGCTACTACATTCAAGAAAGAGGTAGAGGTCAGGATCAGTTTGTGTCTACATAGTATTTCTTTATTTTCGTACCAAATTAAGTCTTCCACAATTACTATATCTTGTGTATTTAAATATATTTGTTATTTATAACTTTCCAATTGGAAAGGTTTTGCAAAAGAGATTAATCAAATTGTAATAAATAATTGTGAATTCGAGTTTTATGGGCCTAAATGGCTATTGAAATTCTGATGATTGTATTGCTACGATCGAAAATGTTCTTAATAAAAGTGGGCTTAAATTTTTTATTATTGATTTCCACATATGCGTTTTAAACAAAAAAAAAAATTGTCCTGAGTTTTGAGTGTTTGAGTATCGATATGAGTATGTTAGCACACCACCCTCGTGGGGGCACGGACTCAAATATCACTCAAGATGTCGGGTACGTGTCCTGCGAAAGTGGGGTGTTACATTTAGTTTGCATAAAAGCCCAGAATTACTATCTTATATAGGTGTTTCTGAAATGTGTGTCAAGGTACATTCATTTTTGTCATGTCATAGCAGGCAGTAGCAACTGATCCTATGTTTATGTTGCATTCATATGAGTCTCACACAGGAGCATGTGTTAAGAGTTTGAGCTATTAGAAGTATTGAGAAGAATGATGATCTGTCATAATGTGAGAAGAGGCAGGTTGAAAGATATCTAGAAATAAGAAATAGTTTATAGTTAGATATAATAGATAAAGATTCTGTGCATTTGTATTAGTGGATGTATTATTGAACATGACATTAATATTGTGTTTCGGTGATACATCCTCGAATGTGATGTAAATGTGAATACACTATCATGGAGTGTTTGAGGAAAAATAAGAATATAAGTAGAATGATGAGATTAAAGAGTACAAGCCAAGTTGAAAGTGACCTTGAGAGGTTGAACTGGGACTTGAAATGATTGTTTGAAAAATGTGACAAGAGTTATAATCCCCCATAAACATATATTAGTGGAATTAAGATTAGAATTGCATAATGATTTTATAGAATTATAATTTTTAATTGATTGAAGAGGTACATGTGGAAGATAAAAATAAATGACAATAGGAAGATAAGATAAAAATGAGGAAAGAATATAAAGGGAATGAAGTAGACATAATTGACTTTATGAGAGATGAGTGGTGTGTAGTAAGGAGAAAGTTAGAAATGCATATAAGAGAGGATTTTATGTACGCATGAGATTAAGAAAAAGATGAGGAATCAAATGGGACGAGTGAATGCACTCTATATGGTAGTTGAATTACTAGGAAATGATGTAACATTAGAAGAGGTAAATTCTGAAAAATTGAGGTAAAGTTGATGTTAGCATGTGTCGATGCAAGGAAACCCCGACCATGGCAAGGATAAAGAGAGAAATATTGTCTGGGATCATTTGAGATCAATGTATTACTATTATGAGATAAGTGGTGATCCGTCAAAAATAAATCTCTAAATAGAATGAGATGACCTTGATGATACACACCTAAGCATATGTGATCATGTCTACTTCATCATTGAGTTTTGATGCATAAAACATTATGACTGTGTGCAAAATGATAGAAATTGATCTTCTTAAGGTACTAAGAATAATCAATAAGCAATGATTAAGACAGTTGATAATCGATGATAAAAGCAAGAAATTTGCTTTCAAAGAAGAATTTCCCTAAATTAGGTTAAGTTGATCAGACGATTCAGTTTAAGAGTGATCAATGAAGAAACAAATTAGAAATGAATATTTAATGAATCAAAAGTGAATATTGGAGTCATATCCTTAGCGGAGACTCAGGCATAAGAGGTAGAATATGTTAGTGAGAGTGTATGCATTTTGTTTGATATGAAGTATTCAACTATATGATTGGATACTGACTTTAAGGACACATTATTGCTAAGGTGAGGAGAATTTATGTCCATAATATATTCTATGTAAATATGTTCGGAATATACATATTAAATCTAATGAATGTGTTACCAACACAAGAAGTTATGATTGCAAATAAATTGAAATGTGTGGAGAAACTAGTATGCATGAACAGAAATTAGAATAAGTCAATGTGAAATTAGAGGAAATCGAATGAAAAAAAATCATTTGAGAAAAGAAGTCAATTGGGAGACTGAAAATAACATGTGATAATATTACCTCATTTGAGGAATTAGTTATGTAAGAAATTATGAGAACTAATCATAGGCACAAGGAAATTTAGGTTGTATCTGTTGGAGTTAACCATGACCTCGACAGTATTATGGTAATGAAGATTAAATTGATCCACGAAAAATTGTATCAATTAGTGACTATGATCATAGAGGATATTTGGAGCGTGTTCGAAAAGTGAAGAGAATATTTTTGAACATTTGAGGAAATCTTACATATCATGAAGGTAGAAATAATTATATGCCAAGTTTAGTAAGAGTGAATCTTAGCTTGATTAAATTAAATGTGGGTTATATAATATCTGAACATGGCATATTGGGAGACCCAAAGAAAGTGAAAGTGAGAAACTACAAGGAATATATGAGAGACATGAAGTTCTTTAGAACTAGCTGTATGTTGGATACTACCAGGGATTGTTAAGGGGTTTTTACTAATCTTATCCCTTGACAAAAATGTTTGAAGAAAAATGTGTAAACTGTATGAATGATGAATGTAAAAAGAATTTGAGGAACTATAACCCCAATATTAATTATGCCATTTGGATTTGGAGATTATGTAGTATATAATGAAGTTTCACATCGAAGATTAAGATATAATCTATTGCAACAATATAAAGTGATTTTGTATGCATAGCGGTAATCAAAATCTCATGAGCTGATTTTGATACATGGTTTAGAATTTCTATAATAGTGATTGCTTTGAGAGCTTGGAGACATTAGATGTGCAGAGACATTTCAGGAATATACAGATCATTTAAGTTTGAGGTAATTATTAAGTATGAAAGGATTGAATATAAAACCAAGACAATGAATAGAGTTACTGGAAGATTTTGATGTACAAATGAGTATTTCCCAGTAAAGCTAATGTTGTAATGTGATGCATTGAATAGAAAATTCAATAGCAGTGTATCATAAATTTAGATATTGAGGTTACTGATTTAGTGCTATAAGAAGCACCAAATGTCGAGTCGAATTTTGGGCAATTCAAAGTACTATTAGCTATTGAAGTTTAAGATCAAATTTACATGAAAGAATTAACAAAGCCCAAAAACTGAGGATCCAAAATTGTAAATTTATTGAGGAATTGAAAATTGAATATGAATTTTCAGCCTGAATAGGAAAAATGTTACTTTGTGATTGAAATGAAAAGGGTGTGTACCCGATAAAGACGATTGAGCAAAGATGTGGTTAGAGAGAGCACGAGTAACAACCAAAGCTAGACATCCTAGTAGGAATATGCCAAAATAATATTTAAGTAGGAATATGCCAAAATAATATTTATCTGCTAAGGATGTAGAAATAAGTGACTAACTGTTTGAATTACCCACAGTTCTAATTGTTGGGAATATGCTTAAAGCTTATAAATTCGAGTTCATAGGAATACGAGATTCATGTATAGTTCTGATTGACTACCGGTAAAACAACTATTATCATAGTGACATCATTAAAACACTGTATAAGGCATTGTATGACAAAAAGCAGTCATTCACGCTTACATTGAAATGAAGATGGCCTAAGAACGGTAAAAGATCATAATTGATTCGAGATACTATTGATGAGTGAAATGAATCCGTAATAGGAGTTAAGTGATCTAAGATAAATGAGTTAGGTGGATCAACTCCGGACATATGGAATATCGTGGGATAGATATAACATTCGAGTGTATGAACACTAAAGAGATGTAAAATAGCAAGGGAAAGATGAAATACTTTGAAGACTATCACATTGCCAAGGTGAGCTTAGATAAAGATCAAGTTGTGCTCAAATTTGGAAAATGGATAAACTAAGCTTGAAGTGTGTTGGTCCACATAAAATTATTGAGAGCATAGGTCCAATAACATATGAGTTGTATTATCAATAAAGATGTATTAGAATTATGTGTGATATGTGAGTATGTTAAGAAATAATGATATAATTTGACAGAGATGTATTGACAGCTTACGAAGTGAAAAAAATTGTGAGTAATCTAAAATATATTGATGAAATAGTTAAGATCGTGTGATATCTAAAAAAGTGATTGAGAGACCTATTGAGTCTATCAACGGTGGTCGTTTGGAAGAAAGTATTAGAATGGTGAAGTTATATGGGAAAATTACCCCTGCCTTATTGATCAATTAGATATCAATTTCTTGGACGAAATTTCTTTTAAGGAGGGGAGAGTTGTAACATTCTGTTACCCATGTTAAGGCTAAAATAGTAAATATGAGAGATTATTAAGAAATTAGAAAATGTATTTCATGCTCATGCATTATATGATATGCCCATACTCTTGAATATTGAATTTTTGCGCATTAAAATAATTGTACATGCATTCATTGACATTCCGAGTATAATTGATTTATAATTGAATTGTGAATGTGATTTTGTGGAGATTTGTGGTTTTTATATGTTGAAAATTTGATTTGGAGAGTGTGTTTAGTAATTTAGAATTTTTGGAAAATTTTGGAAAATTTTGGAAAATTTGGGTAAATTTTGGACTAGGAAAAATGTCAAGTGGCAAGACAAATGACAAATAGCAATTGAATTAAGAGTCAAATGGCAGTGAAAATTTTTATTTATGACTTTGGGATTTAATGACACGTGTCATTGAAATTTGGAGACAATTGGAGTAGAAATTGGAGTTGAATGGACAAATTGAATGAGAAAAACCTAAGTGAACCTATAAGGAGATGACATGTGGCCATGTCTTAAAAACACTATTCTTTTAATTGTAAAGACCCTCCTTGTCTTGTTTCTCAGGATGCTTTCTAATTGAAGGGTAATTGTTCTTGTTTTCTTCTTCTTCTTCTTCTTCTTCTTCTTCTTCTATGTGACCTTCTCTTCTCCTTCTTCATGAATTTTGTTCCCAACCTTCATCAACTTTGAACCTAGCCTGCTTATCGTTCATTTGCTACTCTTATCTTGTTCTCTTCTTCATTTTTCACCAAATACCCAACCTCCTAACCTCCATGATGATGTACGTGGGTTGTATGACAAGCTAGGGTTGGTGTTCTTTTGAAGGATTTGTAGAGAAATCAAGTAAGTGATGCTTTAATCTTCATGGGTTAGTGTAAATGGAACATGCATGATGAGTGATTTGATATTGATGGGTTGGTTATGAATTTGTATATATGTGTCATCGATGAAGAATAAAGATGGTTGATGTCTTGTTTTGAGTATATGATTTGTTGAAAATTGATAAGTTGTTGTTGTTGAGATGATTTTTGAGATAGAAAGGTCATTATGATAAATGTGTATATGATGTGTTTTGTTTTTGGTGTATATGATCAAGCATGAATTTTGAATTGTGTATAGATGATCTTGAACTGTAATTTGGGAATTATTGAAGAAGAAATGATATGGATATAAGTTAGAAGTGACGGATTAAGCCAAATAGATGAATTAGGAAGAGATTGATGAGGAAGTGTGCTGGAAAAGTGTTAGATATAGTGGTTCAACTGAACATGCTTCGGTTTTCTTGAGATATCTTAGTCTACACATATCCAAATAGGATGATTGTTGATTTATATTAAATTAGACGAGTGGCTACAATTTTTATGAAGAAATCTAGTTTGAATTCTTGCTTTAAGAGTGTTGAAAATTTTCTTGAAATTGAATTTCAGAATTTGTCTCTATTTCTGAACATTATAGAGTAAATTGTGTATAACGTTTAGAATACTAATCCAAATTGTGTGAACTTAGGATCTTTAGAAACTTAAGCCATAGATGAACAATTGTTTAGAAGAAGACTTTGCCCAAAAAGCCCTCTTTCTAGGCTTGAAATGGAAGTGAATTTCGGATAAAAATAGTAAGGGAGTTAAAATTTTGATATGAAAATTCCATGAATTTACTGTACTGATCTAGATGGATTTTGACAAAATGTTCTTCATGAAAATTTTAGATCTTTCTTTTAGCTTTCCATTGATATAATATTTGGAAATTTTGGAGTTCTGGATCAAAGTTATGGAGGTTTGAAGTAGATATATTGGTGAAGAAGAAGGAGTCCAGTGGCTCAGAGGCACGTCGCGATCGCGACACTCTGCTGGGCAAACGTGTAGTGATAGAGATACCGCTGGTGAAATTCAGCAGTCGCAAGGGTTATCATATGGGGATTTTTTTTATTGAAGATGTGTTGGTATTTTGATGATATCTTGAGCAATAGATGTCCAAATGATGTGATTCTTGATTCAAGTTAAAGTAGAGACATAATTCTACAACTTTCCTGAAGAAGTATAAATTTGATTCTATCTCTAAGACTTTCAAAATCTTGTGTGAAATTGAGTCTTAATTGAGGTTGTAGTACTATCCGAGACAGAAATTATGTCTTGATGTTATCATAAAAACTAAATGGATATAGGCTGAATCAGAAAAAGGTATCTTCACAAAAGTTGTAGTACATTCTCTTATCTTTCAATGGTACTAATTTTGTAATTTTTTGACATTTTAATTGAAGGTTATGAGTTGAGCAATTTGACGGTATGATCATGAACTAGCCAAAAGTTCCATTATACACAGTCTGTGGTGTTGTGAGCGTAACTCTTAGGATACTGAACCAAATTGAATGAGCTTGGTATCATTAGAAACTGAAGAGATAGAAGAAAAATTTTATAGAAGAAATTACCCTCGAATTACTTCATTTTCATTATTAGATTGATCATGGAAAATTGACCCGAAAGTGTTTCTTAGGAAAAATCTGAATTGAAGAAATGAGTTGTGAATTTTTATTTTAATGGTTTTATTGAGGTATAAACCATAAGTATAGATGATACTTATGTGAGTTTGGATATATGAATGTTTTAATGATCAGAATAATAGAGCGATACCCGGGATTGTCATGAACATGCATTGTGCATACTTCATATACATATATGTGCATTAATGTACACTTATGATTGTGCCAAATTGTGATATGTGTATATTGTGTGATATAGAGGAGAAACTGGAACGTCAACATCCAGACGTTGCCGGAACTTCCCAACATTAGCTTCGGGAGCGACCTGTGAGTAACCTAGACGGTCTCACTTAATTACTTGTTTGCTTAAATTTTGTTTTGAAATGATTGAATGAATGTGGCCTGATTGTTGATCCCGAACAATGAAGGTCCAATGACTATGATATTGGATTAAGATATTGATGTGCTGCTTATATGTGAATGTACAGAACTATCTGTTTCATAATATGATTGATTATGATAGATGCATTCCATACATGAATGTACAATCAGATAATGGCAGTTGTGACCAGAGTAGCCACCGATCAAAGCTTAAAACTCAAAGTGTGAAAAAGAGCCTCGAGCTTAGAAAATGATTAAGAGCTTAAGGCTCACTATGTAAAATGAGCCCTATATCCCCATCAGATAAGGGACAATTATTAATGAACCTGGTATCCAAAATGGATATGGGACAGTTATCAATAAGCCCGTTATCCAAAATAGATATGGGACAGTTTAGGCACTCGGTCACAACAACGTAATAATTGAAAAAGAGTCACATGAGCATTCCATATGCATTATGTCACGTATGTTTGATTGATTGAAATGCAAAGTTTCCCACGCTTAAGTGATAAAGTGATATGTGATCAATTATGCAAAGATGTGAAATATATGTTATATGTGTTGATATGATGCATGAATTAAGTGAACCATCGATGATGGTTACCTCACTGAGTTTGCAAAACTTACCCAAAATTTGAAATTATTTTTCAGGCTCAGAAGAGTACCCGGTTAGGCAAATGGGAGTATACCTACTACTTTCACGAAAGAGGTAAAGGTTAGGATCAGTTTGCATCTGCATTGTATTTCTTTAATTTCGTACGAAATTAAGTCTTCCACAATTACTGTATCTTGTGTATTTGAATATATTTATTGTGTATAACTTTCCAATTGGAAAGGTTTTGCAAAAGAGATTGATCAAAGTGTAATAAATAACTATGATTTCGAGTTTTATGAAATGAATGTATGGGCCCAAATGGCTATTGAAATTCTAATGATTGTGTTACTGTGATTGAAAATGTTTTGAATAAAAGTGGGCTTGAGATTTTGATTACTGATTTTTGGATACGCGTTTTAAACAAAAAAAAATTGTACTGAGTTTTGAGTGTCTAAGTATCGGTATGAGTATGTTAGCACACCACCCTTGTGAGGGCGCGGACTCGAATATCACTCAGGATATTAGGTATGTGTCCTGCGAAAGTGGGGTGTTACAGTCTAGCCACTCCTTGGTTTGCTAGGTTAAACCTTGGCCTCATAAAGTCCACGATGGTCCTCTATTGTTGCCTTCCAGGGTTAACTTCCTGATACATATTCCTTTGAAATTCCTTAGCCATTTGTGATTTCTCGATCTCTTCTTCTTCCTCTGTCTAAGCTTTCCTAAGGGTTCATTTTAATCATGCTATGTCTAAATCTACTGCCTCTGTTGCACGACTCGAACCCCTCATGACTCTTGTGTTCATGTAAGAGCACGATTCCTACACTAAACGAACAAAAAACGAAAACAAAAATTACAACTATTATAACACCTTAAACTATAGAACTAAATTGTCTTCCCCAACAACGGGGCCAAAAAGCTGTTTGCTCAAGGTTACATGCGCTAAGTTTTATTATTTATAAGCTTGGTAAATTATACAAGCGCACAAGTCGTTTGGGTAGTACCTAAGGTGTCGATCCTACGAGGAAGGTAAACTAGTCCTAATAAGTTCGCAATAAACCTAAATAAACAACTAATGCAGAAATTAAATTAATCAAAAAAAGTCACAAAATAGCAACTCACACAAATAATCCAAAATCAACCTAGAAATAGCCAACTGAGAGAAAGGGGGATTTAATTCTAACTAAAGAAAATCTAACCAATTATGTAATTTTTTATTTAACGGGCCTAGATAATCCTAGAGTGAATTACTCTCTCTCGAGTTACAATTCTTAACCTTACTTGATGATCCCCAATTTAAATTATGAAATCACAATTTTTTGATTCGCGATTCACCCAAAACCTAAATTAGTTCTAAGTTATCTATTAACCTACTGGGAATCTATGCTCGATCTCTTATTACACGACTCTATTGACTTGATTCAATTCTCTACCTATCGGTTCACCTAACTCACATTAGCTCAAATCAATGATTTTTACTTAGGTCACCCTCTCAGTTTATCGCCGAGTTGTTAAGAACAGAATTTGAATCACAATTAAATCAAAAGAAAACACAATCAAGTAAACTTTATTAATCTCAAGAACTAAAAAACCCGAAGGTGAGTATAGATAATAGATCAACACTCAACAGCACTATTTCCAATAAATATCCCAATTTCATACATCAATAAAATCGAAATAAAAATGCGAAATGCTATCTGAGTGGATCTTGGAGGCAGCAACTGCAGGAAACTGTCTATTCTGGGAAGTACTTCGCGTCAAGCTTATCTCTGTGTCTCTCTTCCTTCTTCTTCCTCAATCTCTTGATTTTTCTCTAGGTTTCTCCTAGAATTGGTAGAATGAAGCTCTCTTGCACGACGCTCTAAGCTCTCCCAATACTGCTGGTGGCTATAAAATCATATTCTATTTATTTTTTGGAAGGCCTAGGTCAAAGTCTGGGTTGTAACGATCCGAAATATCTTGCAAAACTAGAGTGACAGTGTCAGCCCTATGCTCGTGGCTGGAACTTTAATCTTTCTATCAAGATCGTGGCCTGACTAGAAATCCCTTATCACGATCGTGCTCAAATGTGCACAATCGTGGCCTAGCTGCTATTGGCTCTTCTTTCTCTGTCACAATCGTGGTCAATATGCATGATTGTGGCCTGTGTCTTTGGCTTGAAACTCCTTGAATCTTCACCGTACCTTGCAACACTAGCATATACATTAAGGTACCTTAAAAATATAACAATTAAGCTCAAATGTTCAAACTGACCCATAAAAATACTTAAACACATTAACTAACATAATTAAACCCTAAATGCACATTCAACACTCAAAATAACACTAAGTATATAACAAATTACACCCTAAAACATTATGCAAAACACAAATATCAAATCTGGGAAGTGGTAAAGTCCAAGACATGGGAGATATGCAATAAATGTGCAATTGGCAATTAGGGGACACGATAAAGAGAAGTGGAAGTTAGTAAGTTATAAGAGAAACTATTTAAGCAAAAAAGTTAAAGAATAACACATTGTAGGCAGTTAATTAGAGTGTGGATGAGAAGTGGGGCATGGATCTTAAGCAAAATTGCTTGACGCAGTTAAAGTCGATAGGATTATATAAATTCACTAGTATTAAAATACATGAGAACATCCACAAATATACACACAAACAATTAGAATATTCCAACAAAAATACCATGATGTTATTTCAAATTTTCTTTGCATTTTATACTCTCCTTGTCATTGTCCCCCTTTTTTATATAGCTTGTATAGCTTGTACTCTTTTTTTTTTACCTAATTCAATTAATGTCTTTAGTTCAAATCTTATTCTAACACTTTTTAGTGTTTTGGTAACTTAGAATTTTATTTTTTGAAAAGTTTTTCTGAATTCTAGTTATATCTTCAATAAGAAGTCAAATACAAATCTTAAGACAATTCCTCCCTAGCATGCTCGAATTTCAAGTTAATCGTATAAGCTGCAAATATGATCTTATTCTAAAAAATCCAAGTTTGAAATACAATTAAACTATCTATCGATTTAAAAATTAATGTATCACCTAATTTTCAAGAGGTATATATAGCCATCACATTGATAGATAGTAAATGGTTCGTAAAAGGTTGAAACAAGGTATTAGGTGAAGATAAAGGTTTGCTTCCACAAAAATTGGCTTTGATTTGCTATGGCACCTAATAAAAAATTGTTTAGCAGGACAATGTTCCCAATTTAAACCCCCGAAAGAAGACAACCCACCAACGAATAATCTCGACGGAGAACCAAACATGGAAAAAGGGAAACCCCCAATCAGAAAGCATTTTTCTGTATACTATAAACCATAAACTATAGCCGAACCATTCCGCGGCACTAGAAAACAGTGTTGCAGACAGAAAAGGATGTCAACTGGCTAGCTAGTTTCTTTGGATATTCTTTCAAAAAACGAGATTTTCTTTAATATAAATCGTTAAAAACACTTCTAGTATTAGGGGCATAAAGTCGGGTGGAAAATAAGTTTAACCTAACCTAACGTGGACGTTGCCACAAAAGTGTCTTCCTTCCATATCATTATACGAAGACAACATTTGCCAAACCCTTTCTCTACTCCAGGTTGGTACTTGAGGGGAAACAGAAAAATAAGAAAATACCATTTAACTTCAGAAGATGGCAATCGTTCAGTCGTACCCCACTGCTGATCACTACGCTCATTCTGTTTTAGACTTGACCGGCGACCACCCATCACCCACGTCATATTCAAGTGGAAGGATTCCAACTAGAACCTATGAGAACTTTCTATATAAACTTCGTAAATTTCCACTCAAGGCAGCACTCGGAAAAGAACTGTAATTTTTTTGTTATTATACTTTCTCAAAGAATGTCAGAGGAAATGAGACTAGAAGTAGAATCGATCTCCCAAACTCTAATTAAACCGTCTTCTCCAACAGCTGATCACCTCCGACGCTACCAACTCTCCGGAATCGATCAAATGATGGTTACAACTTATATGCCTTTGATCCTGTATTTTTTGGGAGACGACCAGACCACAAAAAACAAAGAAAGGTGCCGCCAAATTAAGAGATCTCTATCTCAGGCGTTGACTATGTTTTATCCTGTGGCAGGACGTCTCAGAGAGAACAAGTATGTGGACTGCAATGACGAGGGAGTCCACTTCGCTGAAGCCATAGCGAAATGCGCGATCCAAGACATTATGCAAAAGTCAAACTGTTTTAATATTAACAAATTGCTTCCTTTTGGAGTCCGACATGAAAGTGACTTAGTTGCTTTTTTCCAAGTCACATATTTTGAGTGTGGAGGGATGGCAGTTGCCTTTGCCATGTCGCACAAGGTCGGAGACGGTTTGTCATCCGTCAAGTTCCTCCAGAGCTGGGCCAGCATTGCTCGGGGTGATTGCAATAAATTCGTCCCGCTTCTCGTCTCCGACAAGTTTTTTCCGCCTGTTAGTATCCCTAATTTTAACGCTGTGTTTGAGGCCACAAATGATAAAGTTGTAACAAAGATGTTCACGTTCGATGCGTCGAGTATAGCAGCACTTCGAGACAGGTTTACCGATAGTAATGGTACCGAAAAACTTATTCGACCGACACGAGTTGAAGCATTGACTGCTTTTATATGGAGAAAGATCACAAGCATCGCGCAAATTGAAACTGACAAGACATTTGTCGCAATTCATCCCGTGAATTTGCGTCCCAAAATGAACCCGCCACTGTCGGAACAACATTTTGGCAATCTTATAGACCTTACTGGAGTAGCAGTGCTGGACAACAGTACTAAGACATGTGGTGGGTTCATTAGGAAAATGAGAGACTCAATTAGGGAAGTGGATGCAGAGTATGTCAACAAGCTTCAAGTGGAAAACGCATACTTCAGTTTGATGAATGAGAGGGATAAGGAAGTTATGAAAGGAAAGATGGTACCATTCAACTTTACTAGTCTATGCAGGTTTCCGATATACGACAATGACTTTGGTTGGGGGAAGCCTGCTTGGGTCAGCATGGCTCGTTGGTATAGAAGCAATTTTGTTGCATTTTTTGATTCCAAAGTAGGAGATGGTATAGAGACATGGGTAGTTTTGGAGAAAGAAGATATGGCCAAGTTTGAAGCTGACGATGAGATAGTGTTAGGCCCTCCCGAGCTCCGCTCCGTCCACCCCGCATAGAATGATATTGTCCGCTTTGGGCCAAGCCCGCACGGA
>JAOSBN010041656.1:0-15339 GCA_027563595.1 Erythroxylum suave
GGTCAATGAAAACTACCACCACCCCAAACCCTTCTTCTCTTGTCCATGACTCCAAGAGAAAACCACCCAAGAAACATTAGCAACCAAATACTAACATCAGCAACCACAAACCCTCCCACAAAACAATCAAAATCAATTCCAGACATTGACATATCCACAACACCACTCTTATAAACACCAAATGCAATACCAACAGCCCCAAATTTGTCCTCAAACTCAATATTCTCCACAAATGCCCTACCCAAACTTTCAAACCTCTAGTCAATTCCCTGGAAACAATGCCAATCGAATGCAAGGTGGAACAAAAACAGCAAGATGGGGCATGTTTCCAAATTGCAAATTCTGCGGAAAAACCAATCATGCAGCTGAGGAGTGTTTTTGGAATGAAAATGCTGATTGTGTTCATTGTAGGAAGAGAGGACACTCAAAAAGAGTGTGCTATGAGAGGTGCATGTCAGAACAACAGAATCCTCAAAGCCCGATCTATGGAAAAACCCCCCACCAATACATCCCTTCCTAAGACAAAATACTTCCTCTAATCCATTGCCAACTCAGACCAGGCCTTGTCAAAACCTTCCTGAACCCCAAATGTATCAAGCTAACTATGTCACCAACTCCGGAAAACTACAAATTTCATAACATTATCCATGATAGCCTCAAATGACTCATCATCAACCTATTCAACCTCAAATGAGTCAATCCTATATGTCACAACCCAATTACTTGCAACAGACACATTACCAACCTATGCAAACCTAAGCACCAAATCAATTGTCCTAAAGCACCTTTTCTATTGATCATACATTAACTCAACCCTCTTCAAAAATTTGTCCAAACTCCCAGCTCAATCTACAACCTAACTCCAATATTCAATCAGCAACTTCACAAACAACAAAACCATCCGAAAAGCCAATCATTGAGGAAAGTGTCTTTGTAGTGGAGATTTGTCATCAATCCAAAAACCATGCATCAACTATTAAGTTTTGTGCAGCTGAAGCAAATGATGAAAAAGGAGGAGAGTGGCTGACAGATAGTGGTTGTTCCAACCACATGACAAAGAAGAAGGAGGCTTTTGTTGAAACAACTACTGATTTGAATACTGTGGTAAAGATTGGTAATTGAGAAGTAATACCAGTCACTTGAAAAGGAAATGTGGAGTTGTTTACCAAAGCAGGAACTACCATACTTGAAGAAGTTTATTACATTCCTGAGTTAGATCAAAACTTGATCAGTGTAGGACAACTCTTAGAAAAGAATTACAAAGTGTGTATCGAAGACAATATGTGCAGAATCTTCAATGCACAAAAAGAGTTAGTTCATAAGGTAACAATGGTGAACAGGGTTTTTAAACTACGAATGACAGATGTTGGTGGAGCTTTTACAGCAATTCTAGTGACCGAATTGACACAATTATGGCACAAAAGGTATGGTCATGCAAATCTTGACTATATCATGGAAATGCAGAAAAAAGGAGTTGGTAATGGGACTGCCTCAGTTGAGTAGTAAGCTGAGGAATGTGTGTGAACCATGTGCAAAGGGAAAGAGTTATGTTCTACCTTTTCCAACAAGTGATTGGAGGGCCACTAAAAAGTTGCAATTGGTGCACACTGATGTTTGTGGACCAATGGATACACCATCAGCTAGAAGAAGTAGATATTATGTTGAATTTATTGATGATGTTTCAAGATATTCATGGATCTATTTCATGAAAACTAAAGATCAAGTGTTTGACATGTTTAAAGTGTGAAGGGCAGAAGCTGAAAGTCAATATAGAAGGAAAGTGAGATGTGTGAGAAGTGCTAAAGGAGGAGAATATGTATCAAATGAGCTGAAAAATTACCTTGAAAGGGAAGGCATCTTTCATCAATATTCTGTTGCTTACACTCCACAACAAAATAGAGTATCAAAAAGGAAAAACAGAACAATTGTGGAAATGGCAAGAGCTATGATGTTTGGAATGCAAGTGCCAAGAAGATTTTGGCCTGAGGCTTGTTTCACTGCTGTATATCTACAAAACAGAATGAAAACTTGAGCTTTGAAGGAGAAAACACCATTTGAAGTGTGGTTTGGAGTTAAACCAAGGGTGAGTCATCTAAGGGTGTTTGGATGTGTAGCATATACGCACATTCCTGAAGTAAAAAGGACAAAGCTAGATGAGAAGGCAATGAAAGGAGTGATGATGGGTTATAGTGCTGAATCTAAGGGCTATAGAATTTATAGTCCTGAAACAAAGAAAATGATGGTGTCAAGAGATGTAAAGTTTGATGAAAATGAGGGATGGAAATGGGAAGAGCCAATTGGTAGGAGTTTTGGAAGAATAGAGATTGAATTGCCATTAAATGATGTGAATGCTGATCAAACAATGGGAGAGGATGCATATAATAACAACAATTCAGGGGGAGACGACTCAGTCGGATCCACAAAGCTCCAATGATTATGGTGGTGAAGGAGTTCAGGAGGAGCCTTCTCCAATGTTAGATCCTGATTTTTTTTAATTTCTTATTATTTGCTTAATTATTTATTTATGTTGTTTTTAGGTTAATTATTTACTGTTTGAATTGAGCCATTGAATAAAGATTGAAGATTTGATGGAAATATTGGGACTTAGTTAGAATTAATGTGGTGTTGAGTGGATTAAAGGAGTTAGAGCCACAAAAGACAAAAGAAGGACAAAATTAGAAAGACCAATTAAATGAAGGGTAAAAAGAGAAGAACAAGCTAAATTGTGAC
The DNA here is from genome assembly GCA_027563595.1 of Erythroxylum suave. Lineage (NCBI taxonomy): Eukaryota > Viridiplantae > Streptophyta > Magnoliopsida > Malpighiales > Erythroxylaceae > Erythroxylum > Erythroxylum suave. The sequence continues at coordinate 2,731 of JAOSBN010041656.1, forward strand.
TTAAAATGTGAAGAAGAGAGGAAGTTGTGATAGAAGTCAAGGGAAGAGAGAAGAAAAACGTGAAAGAAGAAGAAGAGAGAGAAAAATCGTGGGAAGAAGAAGAAGTCAAGCTTCTTAGGGTAAGTTCATCATCTTCTTCTTGCCTTAGTAAAGAAATGGGGTTGTGTTGAGAATGAAAGAGATCTAGAAAGAGAAAGGGGTTTTGTGTTGAAAGAAGATGGTTTAAGAGAACCCATTTGATCTTAGGGTTTCTAAGCTAGGTTTGGGTTTTCTAGCCTAGGTGGAGTATGGGTAGGCTAGGTTGGAGGTTGGTTTTGTGTTAATTTCATTTTGTTATGATTATGAAAATTTGGGGGATTTCCTGATGAATTGGAATTGAATGAGAACTCGGTTTGTTATAGGAAACCAAGCAAGCCCGGTCCAAAATAAAGAGGAAAGACAACATTGAACTTGGATTGTCAAGTAAATTAGGTAGGTAATGTATTTATGTTTATTGCGTAATTAGGCAAATTCTTGCCTATGTGTGTGTATGTGGTTTTGCTTGAAATTGTTATGTTTGAAATTGAAATAACTGTGAATATTTGAAATTGCATGATGCATTGTGATTATGTTATACCTTGAAAAAGGTTAAAACATTTGGAATTGAATGAAAAGAAGAAAAAGCATGAAAATATAAGAAAAATGATAAAATGAAAGAAGCACGAGAGTGCAAATTGTGATTGACTAAATTAAGCATAAATTTGATTGTGTTTGGGCAAGAGAGGAACCGTTTCGTAGTCATGTGCACGTCGACGTAAAGCCTTCTCCCAGCTGCCCGCTTGTGACCCATAAGATCTGAAAAGTGGACTTGTTTCATTCACGGAGTAAACTTCGATTTTTCTGTTTTGTTTCACGGAACCCTCGAGCTATTTGTTGTGCATTTGCATTTTGTTATGTTAAGTCATGATGCAAATTTGAGTGTTATGCTAAAATATTAAATGACATCAAGTATGTCCTATGTGATAATGAAATGAATTATGAAATGTGACTTGGTATTGTGATTGCCGAACCATTATTTTAGATTAAGCCAATAAGCGTATGCCTAGAAGAATGTTTATATATACATATATATGTTTGATTGTGTGGCTCATTGCCAATGGCTATAAATATTTTAGCCACTGAGCTGCGTAGCTCAACCCACAATTTTCCCTCCTCAGGTGCAGAACGAGAAGATTAGCGATCCTTGCAAGGCATTTGGAACTCCAAGATAGATAGAAATATTTTGAACTAAACTAGTAACCATTTTTGGATACCTTTATAGGCACGTCACAACACAGACGCAAAGGAAAACGCAGATGAAGCGTATCGTCTGTGATGATGTCACAACACAGACACAATGGAAAACACATATGAAGCGCATCATCTGTGATCACGTCACGACACAGACGCAAGGGAAAACATAGGCAAAGCGTATCATTTGTGATGATGTCACAAGACAGATGAAAGGAAAGACAGACGCAAGGAAAGACAAACGATAGGAAAGACAGACGCAAGGAAAAACAGACGCAAGGAAAGATAGACGATAGGAAAGATGGACGAAAGGAAAGACAGAAGCAAGGAAAGGCAAAAATAGGAAAGACAGACGATAGAAAAAACAGACAAAATGAAAGACAGTTGCAAGGAAAGACAGACGATAGGAATGACAAACGAATGGAAAGACAGGCGCAAGGAAAGGTAGACGATAGGAAAGACAGACAAAAGGAAAGATGGACGCAGGGAAAGACAGACGATAGGCCCAACACAGACGATGGGCCAAACATAGACGATAAGCCAACACAGACGATGGGCCAAACAAAGACAAAGCACCAAACATAGACGAAGTTGTAGAACACAAATTGCTATTCGAAATCATGCATGAATGACCATGATCCGACCCCTATAGTAAAAGTTATGCAAATTGTGGACTCATCAACGCTATTCTGTGACATATTTAGGCTTAAATGGAGATGAGCCTAAAAGGGTTAGTTTTGAATGCAAGTGTTTGTTTAAAATGTTTGGTATCTGAATCAATAGTTAGGCTCCAGAAACGGGGTCCAACATCTTATAGTATTAGAGCTTAGGTTTTTCCTAGGCATAGAATGCATAGTAGGACAAATTGTTATATTATGTGATTAACTGTTTGCATTGTTAAATTGATTTGATTGCATTAAATGACATACATACATGTAAGAAATATGATTGAAATAAAATGTAAGCTAATCGTTAGTGTTTCTGTTGAAGGAGTGAAATGCTGCCTCGTCGAAGGACACTTCGAGGAATACTGCAAGGATCGGTTTCACCTGACCCTCCACTAAGAGAGGAGGGCATGGATGAGTCTAGAGCCCTAGGAGATGCTGAGGCTTCTGTAGGGCACAGTATTAGGCCCTTTGGCTCACAGACTCAAGAGTGGCCTGTTCCGTCGGAACAAGTGCCTACCTTAGATCCAAGATGTTCCAAGCTTTCACTTAGGCGTTTGTCCAAGCTATGGGACAGATGCCACAATCTTCTGCTTCGGCCCCAATTAAGAAGGGGAAATAGTTTAATAAGTTGAGGAAGTATGGGGACGTAGACTTCTATGGAAAAATAGATCCAGAAGAAGCCGAGAATTGGTTGAGAAAGACTGATAGGATACTGGATCAGATGGAGTGTGAGGATGGTGAGAAGGTTGTGTATACTACTAGCTTGCTTCTTGGAGACGCTCTTCATTGGTGGGAGAGTATGCCAAAGAGCCATAGGAGACCTCTAGGGTTGGTATGGAAGGACTTTTTAGCTGCTTTTGAGAAGAAGTACCTGTCTGAGGTGTATATTCAGCAGAAGCAGAGGGAGTTTCTGAGTCTCACCCAGAGGGAGATGACAGTGAGCGAGTATGAGCGTCGGTTTACACAATTGTCTCAGTATGCAGCTGAGATGATTATGACTGAGGTAGCTAAATGTCATCAGTTTGAATCAAGATTGCAACTAGCCATCAGAGAAAAGGTAGTGGTGCAAAACTTCTGTAACTTTCAACAGCTGGTTGAAGTGGCACTGATGGTTGAAAACATAGAGAATATAAAGAGTGTTGTGAACAAGAAGAGAAAGAGGAGAGAACGGTTTAAGAGGGGAGGCAGTACTCTTATGTTAGAGAGGAGTGCCAGGACTTTCCCTACACAGTCTGAGGGGTGGAGCACTGGAGCAAGCAGACCTAGACCAATAAAAACTATCTCACATCAAGCCTCAACGGCTAGAGGCAATAGGAGGGGAGATGGGGATAAGCCACCCATTTCCAAATGTGATCACTGTGGAAAGTTTCATAGAGGGGAATGTTACCAATTGACTGGTGTGTGGTTCAATTGCGGGGAAAAAGGACACATGGCAAGAGAGTGCCCTCAGAATCCAGGACAGGAGAAAAATCAGATGCAAGGTTCGAAAAGAACTGAGACTGTGGGACACAAGACTACAACTAAAGTGGGCAGTAAAAAGGGTGAATCTTTTAGGGAGACCTAAAGGGCAAGCACCAGCTAGGGTATTTGCAATGACACGAAAGGAGGCAGAGACTGCTCTAGAAGTTGTGACTAGTACGGTTAAATTGTTTGATATTGATATTGTTGTCTTGATTGATCCGGGGTTTACCCACTCATTTGTTTCTTCATGTAGAACGATGTATGGTAAGAATGTGAGCATGTTGGATACTCCTTTGATGGTGGGTACTACGATTGGCCAGTATATTATTATCAGTCAAGTTTATAGAGACTGTGAGATATATATTGGTGGGGAACACTTAGTAGTGGAATTGATGCCGTTGAAAATGGGATGCCTAGATATAATTTTGGGTATGAACACGTTAGAGAAGTACAATGCCTATGTGGATTGTAGACAGAAGACAGTGGAGTTCGAATTAGACAATGGTAGAAAGGTGATGTTTGTGGGAGACAGAAAAGCAAGCTCACCTAGAATTGTTTTGGCTTTGACAGCAGAGAAGATGATGAGGAAAGGGTGTGAAGCATTTTCAGCCTATGTGGTAAACACCAAGGCCAATGGAGGGAAGTTAGAGGAAATACCTATGGTCAGAGAATTCCCAAATGTCTTTCCCGAGGAATTACCAAGACTACCACCACCTAGGGAAATTGAATTTCCCATTGAGCTTCTTTCGAGCTAATGCCAATAACGATTCCGCCTTATAGAATGGCTTCGGCAGAATTGAAGGAGCTTAAGGAGAAATTGGAAGATTTATTGGAGAAATGTTACATTAGACCGAGCTCTTCACCTTAGGGAGCTCCGGTCCATTTTGTGAAGAAGAAAGATGGATCGTTAAGGATGTGTGTGGATTATAGAAAGCTTAACCATGTCACCATAAAGAATAGATATCCGCTTCCACGCATAGATGATTTGTTTGATCAGTTATAAGGGGTGAGAGTCGTTTCTAAGATGGATTTTAGATCAGGTTACCACCAATTACGAATAAAGGAGACTGATGTGTCAAAGATTGCTTTTAGAACATGGTATAGCCACTTTGAGTTCTTGGTGATGCCTTTTGGGTTAACAATGCACCTGTAGCTTTCATAGACTTGATGAATCGAGTATTTAAGTCCTTCTTAGAACGATTTATCATTATCTTTATTGATGATAATTGGTTTATTCTAAGAGTGACAAGGAGCATGAGGAACGTTTGAGGATTGCCTTGGAGACATTGAGGAAGAACGAGTTGTATGCCAAATTCGATAAATGCAAATTTTGGCTAAAGGAAGTAGTGTTTCTTGGGCATATGATTTCAGAGCATGGAGTACATATAGATCCAAGGAAGATAGAAGCAGTTGTGAAATGGGAAGCACCTAATAATGTAGCTGAAGTGAGAAGTTTCTTAGGTTTAGCTGGATATTACAGAAGGTTTATGGAGGGCTTTTCCATGATAGCTATTCCACTTTCCAAATTGACAAAGAAGAATCAGAAGTTTGTGTGGATAGATGAATGTCAGAAGAGTCTTGAGGAGTTTAAGTATAGATTGACGACTGAATCAATTTTGACTTTTCCTTCAAGTAATGATGGATACACCATGTACAGTGATGCCTCAAGGAAGGGATTGGGTTGTGTGTTGATGCAAGGAGATAAGGTGATTGATTATGCTTCTAGGCAATTGAAACCTTATGAGATGAATTATCCTACGCATGACTTGGAGTTAGCTGCCATAATTTTTACATTGAAAATATGGAGATATTATTTGTATGGAGTCACTACTAGGGTATTTACAGACCATCAGAGCCTTAAGTATTTGATTAGCCAAAAGGAGTTGAACTTGAGACAAAGAAGATGGTTAGAGTTATTAAAAGACTATGACTTGATTATAGACTACCACCCGGGGAAAGCTAATGTAGTAGCGGATGCCCTGAGTAGGAAGTTCACTATGGCACATGTGGAAACAGTGTACCTTCCTTTATTGGAGGAATTAGCCAGACTTAAGGTGACATTGAGGCAAGTTGAGCCTGATTATGTATTGGCTAATTTTAGAGTGAGGCCAATATTGAATGAAAAGGTTAAGAAATTGCAGGAACAGGATGAGTATTTAAGCAGGCTTCGAGAAGAGATTAAAAGGGGTAAACTTTCTAAAATAGAGGTAACGGAAGATGAATTGATGGTGGTGGAGAATAGACTATGTATTCCTGATATGCAAAAGCTGAAAGATGAAATTCTTGATGAGGCACACAATGCGCCTTATGCTATGCACCCAAGAAGTATGAAAATGTATAGAGATTTGAAGGAGCATTTCTGGTGGAAAGGAATGAAGAAGGATGTTAGAGAGTATATCAAAAGATGCTTAGTCTGCCAGCAAGTCAAGGCTGAGCACTAAGCACCTTTAGGCAAACTTAAACCTTTGTCGATTCCTGAATGGAAGTGGGACAAGATTACAATAGATTTCTTGATGGGATTACTGAGAATTAATAGGAAGCATGATGCAATATGGGTGATTGTGGATAGGCTAACCAAGTCCACACATTTCTTGCCAATTAAGCAAACAAATTCTTTGAATGCTTTGACCAAGAAATACATGGATGAGATAATCAGGCTTCATGGGATTCCAAGTTCGATAGTCTCGGATAAAGATCCCAAGTTCACCTCCAAATTATGGGAAAGCTTACAGGAGGCTTTGGGAACTAAGTTACATTTTAGTACAGCTTCCTATCCGCAAACTGATGGACAATCGGAGAGGACGATACGGACTTTGGGGGCAATGTTGAGATCTTGTGTTATAGATTTTAAGGGCTCATGGGATGATCATTTGCCTTTAATTGAATTTGCTTACAATAATTCATATCAGTCGGGAATTCAGATGGCACCTTATGAAGCTTTGTATGGTAAGAGGTGCAGAACTCCTATTTGTTAGGATGAGGAAGGAGAAAGGAGGCTTTTAGGGCCTAAGTTAGTGCAAGTCACAGTTGATAAGATTAAATTGGTGAAACAGAGGATTAAAGCAGCTCAGGATAGGATGAAGAGCTATGCAGATGCACATAGAAAAGAGATGGAATTTGAAGTTGGAGGCAAGGTGTTTCTCAGAGCTTCTCTATGAAAAGAAGTCTTGAGATTTGGTAAGAAAGGCAAGCTTAGTCCGAGATATATGGGCCCTTATGAGATCATTGAGAAGATCGGGCCTTTAGCCTACAAGTTAACTTTGCCATCGGAATTATCTAAGGTTCACAATGTTTTCCACATATCGATGTTGAGAAGGTATCGATCCGACCCTTCGCACATAGTTCAACCTTCAGAGGTTTAGTTAAAGGAGGATTTGACATATGAGGAGCAACCAGTAGAGATCCTAGATTTGAAGGAAAAGGTTTTGAGAAACAAGATAGATAAGCTGGTAAAGGTCTTATGGAGGAACCATTCGATGGAGGAGGCAACATGGGAACCTTTGGAAGCAATGAAGGAGAAGTATCCACACCTCTATAATAACTCAGGTAAGAATTTCGGGGATGAAATTCTTTTAGGGGAGGAGAGTTGTTGGATTCTGATTTTTTTAATTTCTTATTATTTGTTTAATTATTTATTTATGTTGTTTTTGGGTTAATTATTTACTGTTAGAATTGAGTCATTGAATAAAGATTGAAGATTTGATGGAAATATTGGGACTTAGTTATAATTAATGTGGTGTTGAGTGGATTAAAGGAATTAGAGCTACAAAAGACAAAAGAAGGACAAAATTGGAAAGACCAATTAAATGAAGGGTAAAAAGAGAAGAACAAGATAAATTGTGACTTAAAATGTGAAAAAGAGAGGAAGTTGTGGTAGAAGCTAAAGGAAGAGAGAAGAAAAACATGAAAGAAGAAGAAGAGAAAGAAAAATCGTGGGAGGAAGAAGAAGTCAAGCTTCTTAGGGTAGGTTCATCTTCTTCTTCTTGCTTTAGTAAAGAAATGGGGTTGTGTTGAGAATGAAAGAAATCTAGAGAGAGAAATGAGTTTTATGTTGGAAGAAGATGGTTTAAGAGAACCCATTTGATCTTAGGGTTTCTAAGCTAGGTTTGGGTTTTCTAGCCTAGGTGGAGTATGGGTAGGTTAGGTTGGAGCTTGGTTTTGTGTTAATTTCATCTTGTTGTGATTATGGAAATTTGGGAGATTTCCATATGAATTGGAATTGAATGAGAACTTGGTTTGTTATAGGAAACCAAGCAAACCCAATCTAAAACAAAGAGGAAAGACAACATTGAACTTGGATTGTCAAGCAAATTAGATGGGTGATGTATTTATGGTTATTGCATAATTGGGCAAATTCTTGCCTATATGTGTGTATGTGGTTTTGCTTGAAATTGTTATGTTTGAAATTGAAATAATTATGAATATTTAAAATTGCATGATGTACTGTGATTATGTTATACCTTGAAAAAGGTTATAACATTTGGGATTGAATGAAAAGAAGGAAAAGCATGAAAATATAAGAAAAATGATAAAATGAAAGAAGCACGAGAGTGCAAATTATGATTGACTAAATTAAGCATAAACTTGATTATGTTTGGGCAAGAGAGGAACCGTTTCGTAGTCAGGTGCACGTTGACGTAAAGCCTTCTCCCGGCTGCCCGCTTGTGACCCATGAGATCCGAAAAGTAGACTCGTTTTGTTCATGGAGTAAACTTTGGTTTCTCTGTTTTGTTTCACGGAACCCTCGAGCCATTTGTTGTGCATTTGCATTTTGTTATGTTAAGTTATGATGCAAATTTGAGTGTTATGCTGAAATATTAAATGACATCAAATATGTCCTATGTGATAATGAATTGAATTGTGAAATGTGACTTGGTATTGTGATTGTTGAACCATCATTTTAGATTAAGATATGAAGCGTATGCCTAGATGAATGTTTATATATACAGATATATGTTTGATTGTGTGGCTCATTGCCAATGGCTATAAATATTTTAGCCATTGAGCTATGTAGCTTAACCCACAATTTTCCCTCCTCAGGTGCAGAACGAGAAGATTAGCGATCCTTGCAAGGCATTTGGAACTCCAAGATAGCTAGAAATATTTTGTACTAAACTAGTAACCATTTTTGGATAGCTTTATAGGCATGTCAAACATGAGCGTCCTTTTGTATTTTATATTAAGTTGATGTGTATGTTGAGATGTAAGTAAAGCTAGTTCAAACTCACACTTCATTTAAAAATGAGAAAGTGAAATTAAGTTTCTTTCTATGTCTGATTATGTTATTTTAAAGATTGGGATAATGAAATGAATATGTGCATATCCTTCTTTGTTGAGGTTGCCAATGGTTGTTAATATTAGAATAGCATGTTAGAATTGGAAGGATTGCATGTGATAAAACATTGAGGTGAGATTCAAAAGCACTTAGTAGGTTGGATTGGTATAAAGAGATATTCATTTTGCAAGCTTCCATAGATAGAGAGATTGTGTTTTGAACTCAAAGGAAAGCACAGACGCAAGGAATCGTTTGGGATGACGTCATAACACAGATGCAAAGGAAAACACAGATGAAGCGTATCATCTATGAAATTAACGTTTTTATAACTAGAGTCACTAACATGGTGAAACAAAATTCTTCATTTTCCTTTCTTGTCCCATGTTGAAAGAAAATAGTGTTACGATAGGTTCACATAGGCAGCTCGAAACCAAACAACAAGTTCTAAGTCAAATCTTCATTTGTTTACATACCAAACAAACTGAGCTAATAAATGAACCAACAAGTTAAGAATCCTCTCTTTATAAAACAAATTTCAGCCATTATTTTACCATCCCCTCCCTCCATATTACCATTCTCACAATTTGGTTTAAATTGTGATTGCATTCTAGCATTTTCTAGCTCCTGGTGAAGCTGATAAGTGTAAGGTTCACTTAGCAACCTCCATCATCCTTGTCATTCTTGTTTTTTAACCCAAGAAGAAAGCAGTTTTAAGTCCAAAAAATAAGAAAAGAAGGCAACGTAATTGCTTGCATCACTACAACAGGTAGCCCTTTAACTATGTTTTTTTGCTATAAATTTAAAACTGTAGCTAAAAGTAAGCTTTTGACAAGGATTTTTGGAAACCATTGGCAACTTTTTCTAAGTTCGTTGCTAAATGACAAGCCTTTAGCAACGATCTAGTAATATCATCGCCAAAGGGTAAGCCTTTGGTTATGCTTTCTTGAAATCATCACAAAAGGCTTACCCTTTAGTGACAGTTTAGTATTATTATCGGCAAAGGGTAAGCTTTTGATGAAGAACTTTATAATCGTTGCAAAATACATGACATTTGGTAACGATTTTAGATTCGTAGCCAATTAAATAACAAAATAACACTCTTATAATTATGAATTTACTAACTTTCACTTAGTCATTTTGTGACTAAGCATCATATTGATAAAAAGAAAATTGTAATATTATTGATAATGATTATAAGTCTAAAAGTAAATTTAACTAACATCAATTTCAAATCAATTCAAAAATTTATATATAAAACTATAATTTAAAATTAATTAATATTCCAAAGATTTGTACTTTTTATTTTTCTCTTTTAAATTATACGATTTTACAATTTTATATGGTATTATAAAATTTTCAAATAGTTTTAACATGAAGTTTGTAATATAATGATATATGAATCTTATGGAAAAAATAAATTATGATATATGGTAAGTAATGGAATATAATGACATATGGTAAGTAACAAAAGATTTTAATGACATCTTTAACAATTATTACAGACAAAATAATAAATAAAGAGAAAATTATGAATTTTTACGTCTATTCCATTGAAGAGAAAATAAAGCGCAGTAAAAAACTATTAACGATGATTACCCATAAACATCGTTATAGTTTTCAGCTATAAAGATTTGGTGACGCCTTGAGTGATGAAACTAAATCGTCACCAATAACTATTGGTGACGATTTTTGTAGTTTTAGCTATGATCTTTTTGTCACCAAAAGTCAACTTTGTTGTAATGCATGTTGATACACTGGAGTTATTGATATGCATCCAATTTTATGCCCTATTCCAAATAACCCCTTTTTAAGTTCTTGCTAATTAATATGAGAAAAACATTGTACCCTTCAATTCATTGTAATTGAAGCTAAAGTTATACTGGTCTTTTATTCTTTGACGAAGTTTAAAGTAAATTGTTTGATGAGCTAGGTCAACATATGATCCAACAATAAGTAGCAAAAATTTTGGCACGCACTCGCAGTCGTAGATGTATCTTTGCAACTCCGGACCAAATAGGGAGAAGAAAACAGTATCACGTTCAATTACCTAAACTTGGTTCATCTATTAACAGAGCTCAGGTTGTTGTCCATAAAAAATGTTTGCAACTCAATGATAATGATATTACTTTGTTACTAATTTTAAATGATATTTACATATGTATAAGTTAGTTTAAGATTATAAGATGCTACATTAGTTTATTATAATCTTTTAATTCTTAAATATTAACATTTTAATTTCTCTTATGTATACATGTCATGTCCCAATGGAAAGGAAATGAAAGATATTGAAGATTTGTTGATATATTTATTCATGTGTGACACAAAAAATTGTTTGAAATTTAAAATATTAAATAATAACTTTACTTTGTATAAATAAAGTTAAAATGGCAATTAAATCTCATTCTTGTTTTTTAATTACCCTGTAAAAGCTAGAATCGGTGATTGAACTGTTGGACAAGCACAATCAAGAATAAAAGTCAACGTACTCAGTGCATAAGGCTCCTCGCACTACAACAAAAAAATCCTTTCCCGACGATTTATTTAGCGACGAAACAAAATGAAACCGACAAACATTGCAAAAGGGAAAACCTTTAGCGACGTAAAGAGAAAATCTTCGCCTGTTGCTGTCTATTTAGTGACAATTGAAAATAATCATCACTAAATGATAGGAAATGGGTGATGATTTCATATATTCATCGCTAAAAAATGTAATGGCGACGATTAGGAAAAACGTCACCATAACTACTAAAACATGTTATGACGAATATCGAAAAATCATCACTAAATGTTCGATATTAGGTGACAATATCCTGAAGCATCACAAAAAGGTCAATATTTGGTGATGAAAGTTCTAATTTGTCGCGAAAGTTTGTATGCTTAGTGATGAATTTTTGTTCTCGTCATTAAATGTGCAACATTTAGTGACGAATTATATAAATCGTCTCCAAATGTTCCACATTCAGTGACGAATTCTAAAATACATCGTTGAATGTACACATTTTGGTGACAATTTTTAGAATTCGTCACCAAATGATTGACATTTTCATAAATTATTAAACTAACATTTTTATAATCTATCATAGTTAAGATATCTTTTATTGGAGATTTGTTTTGAACGTTTACAATGTATTATTGACAAAAAAATTCATAACATAATTTTAAGTGTTAAACAGTACTATTAATTAATCATTAGTATTTAATAACATGAAGAAATTAGTTATAAAAATTTTAAATAATTTTATCAACATATTATTAAAAAAACTGACAACATTTTTTTATGAACCTAACATTAATTAATCATTAGTATTAATTAAAATTGATACTAATTAGTTAATAAAAATTTAAATTATTTTTCAATATAATAAAATGATATATGGAGTAGTACGAACTTTGAATTAGAAGTTATCCAATTCATACACTCATAGAATTAGAACAATAACAGTCAATATTCAATAGTACGCAAGTTGACCTAGAAGTAATATGTATGTTGTTTGGCAAATTATTGCAGATACAACAAGAAATAAACTTTAAAGTTAAGTTCAATTGATTGACTCATATATTGACAATGATATAATTATTTATTTGGATTTCAAGTAACATAAGAGTCAGTAAAGGTAAATGAGTTCTCAATATCTGGATTACCCAGAAAGTGTTGGTAGTGTGCCCTAGGCCAATAGATATTTGTGATTCATGTATTAACATTACGACTTGTTAATAATATATTATGAGGTATTCCTTTTATATATACATGCATGTCGTTTACGTAATGTGATTTACCTTCCATGAATAGTATTAGGCTTATGTCACCAAGTATGTGACTTGATAGTAAAACCACAAGCGTTATAATACTATTCTAAATTATCCCTGGTCGATCGTTATTGGTGGAACAATAATGAATCAAGACTAGTATGTATTCTGATTGATGATCACGTTTTA
>JAOSBN010041693.1:0-15334 GCA_027563595.1 Erythroxylum suave
TGTACATAGTCCACCTATACAATTGTGCATAAATAAATGCTTATATGTGTGCAATTATTGATGAGTGTGAAATGGGTATCTTGCATAAATGGGTTATGCAGGTCAAGTGTCCGCATTCAGGCGTTTCCCAGAATTCGGAAGCAAATGATAATTTGGAGCGTACTGTGAGTAACCTAGACGGTTTCTCTCAATTATTGTTTGTTTAAATTATGCTTTGAATGATAAATGAATGTGAAAGGAATTTGTTTGATTGTTGATTTCGGACAGAAGGTCTGATGATTGTGAATGTAGAATGTATATTGAAGTGCTGCTTGTATGTGAACGAGATGAACAAAGTGCACATAATTTGATGATAAATGTGTTTTGAATGAGAGTTTGCATGTAAGTGAAAATGTGATTCTCAACTTAATGTTGAATGCCGAACTACGGTCCGATGACTTGTGAAAGTGAATGTGCAAAGTGAAATAAAGTAACTGATTGATCATATGTGACTGATGCATTCCATTACATGAATGCATGAAACATAAAGGCAGTTATGACCGGAGTAGCCACCGAAAAAGGAGCTTAAAGCTCAGACTGTGATAAGAGCCTCAGGCTTAGTTGTGAATGTACCCGGTGTCCACTAAGGGATATGGGACATCATTTATTGAACCCCGAATTTTTTTAATTATTTTAGTAAGCACGATTGGATTAAATTTTGTGGTCTTGTTAGGTAAATCATTTTTAATTGGAGTTTACTCATTATGTCAAGTTTAGGAGGATTTGTTTCACGGATTGATGGAAATTGGAAGTATTAAATGGAAGAATTAAGGATAAGTTAGAGCATAGTATGGTGTAAGTTAAATTGAAGAATTAAGGATGCATAAGGGTATTTTGGGTGGATTACTTAAGGTTAGAAGCACTAAGGCATTAAAGGAAGGGTAAGGTGGACTTTCCTCACCCATTAAGGGTGGAATGGGAAGAGGAAAAGATTGTCTTGTAAATAAGAAGACAACAACGTGAAGGAGGGAGAGAAAATCGAAAAGTAAAAGAGAGAGAAAGAAGAAGAGAGGTTTCGGTGGAGTTAAAAGAATAGAGCTTTGAACTAGGTCACGAATTTTCCTAGTCTTAAAGAGAGAGTTGGAGGTTACTCAAGAAGGGAAAAAGAAAGAGGAAAGGAAGAGCTTTCTTTGGAACCAAGAATCTCATTTTTAGGTGAAGATTTAAGGTAAGATTTATTTTAAATCTCTTGGAGTTTTGAAGGGCTTTTGGTTCAAAGAGCTTAAGAAATGTATGGGTTTAAGAATTCTAGGATCCATATTTGTGCATGTGCATTATGGGTTCTCAACTCTAAAATTTTATTGAATGGGGATTGTTTTCATTGTTAAAGGAAATCAAGAGAGGCAAGAGGAGCAAGACGAAAGACATCTTCAAATCCAATACCTAAACAAGCAAGGATTTCAAGGTGGGTTACAGTTTTATGATTAAGCAATAGGCCATTGATGTGTTCTTTTACATGATGAAAATAAATGATTTCAACTACTTCATGAACATGCATTATAATTCTTGAAATGCTTTGAAAAAGTATTATGTGTTTTATATGAGATTATTGTGCTGATTTGTTATGACAAGAACATGAAAATGATTTTGAAAAGATATTGTGATTGGAAAAGATCAAGTTTCGAAAACTTGCCATTATGGGCAACAAGTATTCAAGATCATAAAATACATGTTATATGGGTTTGGTTTGGTTCATTCTGTTGTCTCACTTAGACTAAAGGCTTTTCCTACCTGCCCGCTAGTGTCATGGAGCTCCTTCATAGACTCCCTCATATGTGCTAGTTTGTTATGTTCACGACTTCACAAGATCATTATATGGACTTTGTTAGCTCATTCTGTTTATGGACCTTCTAGACCGTTTTGATGTGCTTATGTGTTATTAAGTTTGATGCATACATGACTTTGCTCATGGATTGTTTGATAAACTGAAAATTTTGTGAAATAAGTATTTATGATTTTTCTAGAAAAATTGCTGCGATTTCTAAAGTGTAAAATGCAGTGAGTTTTTGGCAAATGGTTTTCTGCTTCTTTCTTAATTATAAACCTATTACCCACGAGCTTTAAGCTCACCCGCTCCAAATTCTATCCCATTCAGGTGATGAACAAGGGAGTGAGTAAGCTAAGAGTCAGGGCATCACTCAAATCTGCCTAACTTCCTTTGTATTCTTAAGTTAGATTTTTAGGAATTCAAGGCTTTAGTCACATTTCAAGTGTATTTTGTATTTTAGTTCTTAAACTCAATGGACACATTATGCCTTGAAATGTTCAGTAAAGCTTTGTAATGATTTTTGCCTATGATTATGAATGAAATGTCTTTTGGGTTTGATGACAATCACTGTTAAGATTTCACGTTGCATGTGATGATCAAATGAGTTGGAGATTTTGGGGAAGCAGTTGATGTTTATGTTCTGTGTAATCTTTCTTTGGAATGGAATGAATGAGGGTGGTTGAAAAGATTTAAGTTTGCATTAAGTAAGGTAGCGTGCAAGAAGGAAACACAGACGAAGTTTATCGTCTATGATGGCGTCACACACAGACGCAAAGGAAAAATATAGAGGAAGTGTATCTTTTATGATGATGTCATACACAGACGCAAATGAAAGGCAAACGCAAATGAGGAACACAGACGCAAGGAACCCAGATGACACGTTATAACACAGACGTAAGGAATCGTCTGTTATGACACATCATAACACAGACGATAGAACACAGATGATAGGAAATCAAATACAGATGATAAGAAAGTCAACCATAGACGATAGAACCCAAACGATAGAACAAAGACGATAGAACACAAATGATAGGAAGTCAAACACAGATGACAAGAAAGTCAAAGGCAGAGGATAGGCAAGACAGACGATAGGCCAACCGTGGATGATACAAGAAGAAGTTAAGCTAGTATGATTGAACAGTCACTCAGTTGGAATTAATTGTAGAATTTACTAATCATGGGATTCAACAAGAGATGATTATCAAAGATCAAGAAGTAGCTAAAGACTTCAGCTCTAAGTACAACTCAAGGGATAAAATATTCTGAAGAGATCAAGATGAAGTTTCAAGTTTAAGGATTGTCCTGGTGACGGCACTCCACCTTTGTTGGATGCACGTCCAGATGTCTCTTAGGATGTCAGACACGTGTCCCACAAGGGAGGGGTCCCAACACTTATGGTATCAGAGCAACTAGGTTGAGTTCTGGGTGAATGACCAAGTTTAGGAGTATCTGAAGCATGAATTAGGAAGGTTGAGACATGAAGTGTACATGCATTGTTTTAAATGAATAACTTGCAATGTTTTGGATTGTATTTCATGATTTGAAATTAGGTGGTATGAATTAAACTATTTTGCACAATTTGAATCATTGTGCATGAACTAAATATTTTTATTGATTTTATATTGAAGGGGTGATTATGCCGCCTTGAAGAAGAACTCGAGGAGCTTTGACCTGAGCTACCTCTCGCCAAGGGAGCACGGATAAGTCCTATGTCCCACAAGATGCGGGGACCCATTCTGGTCTAAGTGTTGAGGCACCTAGTGTGCAACATGAGGTGCCTCCACTGCCCCCTCAGATGCCTCAAACACATCCCATGGATCCACGGTTCTTTCAGGCCTTTGCTCAGGCTTTCTTTCATACCCTATGCTAAGGGTCTTAAGTTCCAATGGAAGCTCCAGTGGAGAGGACTGGACAATATGATAAGCTGCACAAGTATGGAGCTGTAGACTTCAATGGGACTATAAATCCCGAAGAGGCTGCAGTGAGCTTGTTACAGGGGGTGCACTTCATTGGTGGGAATCAGTGCCCCACAGTCAGGTTATACCTCCAGTGTTGACATGGAGAGACTTTTTGGAAGCTTTTAGGAGGAAATACTTCTCAAGAGTCTACATACAAGCGAAAGCCAGGAAGCTTCTAAACCTCGCACAGAGGGACATGAGTGTGAGCGAATATGAGCTGAAGTTCACCCAGATTTCTTGATATGTAGCAAACATTATGGCAAATGAAGAAGAAAAGTGTCGTAAGATTGAGGCAGGTCTTCATTTGGGGATTAAGAAGAAAGTCTTGATCCACAATTTCTGAGACTACCAGCAGTTGGTAGATGCTGCACTCCAGGCTGAGAAGTTGGAGAATATAAAGAATGAACTGAGCAGGAAGAGGAAGAATAGGGAGTAGTTTTCTAAGAAGGGGATGAGTGCTCCAATGCCTAAGAGGAGTACGACAAGATTCCATACACAGAGTGAGATGGGGAGTAGTGCTTCTGGTAAGAACAAGCAAGCAAGGGCAGTGTTGGTGCAAGCCTCAACAGCAGGAGGCAATAGCAGGGTGGAGAGGAGTAGAAACACAAAACCATCTATGTGAACATTGTGGGAAGTTCCATAAGGGAGAGTGCTTGAGGTTGCTTGGAGCATGTTTTCAATGTGGGGAGAGGGGACATATGATCAGGGACTGTCCCCAAAGAACAAGGCAGGAAGGGTCATGGTCACAAGCCTCAAGGAGAGCAAAAACAATGGGAACTGGGCCAGTCACTGAGGTGGGCAGTTCTGGAGCTGTAAAGAAGGCTATTCCTCCAGGTAGGCCAAGGGGTCAAGCTCAGGCTCAAGCAAGGGTGTTTGCTATGACTAGAGAGGAAGCTGCAGCAACACCTGAAGTTGACATGGGTATGGCTCGGTTACTCAATTCTGAAATATATGTTTTGATTGATTCTAGTTCCACCCATTCTTTTGTTTCTGCAAGCGTGATAATACATGGTGTTGATTCGATGCCTTTGGATAACCCTTTGATTGTTAGCACTTCTTTAAGGAGGAATGTGATGATAAGTCAAGTGTATAGAGGTTGTGAACTCTTCATTGATGGTGCTAGACTAGTAGTGGATTTACTACCTCTAGTCCTAAAAGGCTTGGATGTCATATTGGGAATGGATGTCATGGAGAAGTATTGGTCAAAGTTGGATTGTGGCCTTAAGGAAGTGGAGTTTGATCTGGGCAGCGATGAGAAGGTGATTTTCATAGGGACAGGAAAATACAAGCACCAAGAATTATTTCTGCCTTACTAGCTGATAGGATGATGGGAAAGGGGTGTGAAGCCTTCTTGGCACATGTGGTGGATACTAAGGTGAATGAAAAGAGGTTAGAGGATTTCCTGATTGTGAGGGAATTTACTGATGTGTTTCTAGAAGACTTACCTGGTTTGCCACTAGTGAGGGAAATCAAGTTTTCCATTGACTTGATTCCAGGAACTGCATCTATTTCCATACCACCATATAGAATGGCTCCAGTTGAGTTGAAGGAGCTTAAGCAACAGTTGGAGGAATTGTTAAAGAAGGGTTACATAAGGCCAAGTTCATCACCTTGGGGAGCACCGCTTCTATTTGTTAAGAAGAAGGATGGAACATGAAGGATGTGTATTGATTATTGGACACTCAACAAGGCGAGCATTAAGAATAAGTATCCTCTGCCTTGTATTGATGATCTGTTTGACCAGCTGCAGGGAGAAAGAGTCTTTTCCAAGATTAATCTCAGGTCAGGTTATCATCAGCTCAGAATCAAGGAGTCTGGTGTAAGCAAGACAAGCTTTAGGACTTGGTATAGGCATTACGAGCTCTTAGTCATGCCTTTTGATTTGACCAATGTTCCAATTGCTTTCATGGATCTTATGAATAGGGTCTTCAAGGAGTATTTGGATCAGTTTGTTATAGTGTTTATAGATGACATTCTCCTGTATTCCAAGAGTGAAGGGGAACATGAGGAGCATCTTAGGAGAGTGTTGCAGACACTGAGGGAGAATGAGTTGTATGCTAAGTTCAGCAAGTGTGAGTTTTGGCTCCATGAAGTGGTATTTCTTGGACATGTAATTTCTAGGAATCGGGTACATGTTGATCCAAAGAAAATTAAAGCAGTGATGTTCAACTACTTCATGAACATCCATTATAACTCTTAAAATGCTTTGAAAAAGTATTATGTGTTTTGTATGAGATTATTGTGTTGATTTGTTATGACAAGAACATGAAAATGATTTTGAAAATATATTGTATTTTGAAAAGATCAAGTTTCGAAAACTTGCCATTATGGGCAACAAGTATTCAAGATCATGAAATACGTGTTATATGGGTTTGGTTTGGTCCATTCTATTGTCAAGTGCACTTAGACTAAAGGCTTCTCCTGCCTGTCCGCTAGTGGCATGGAGCTCCTTCATAGACTCCCTCATGTTTACGACTACATAAAAAAACCACTAAGTGGGATTGTGCTAGTTCGTTTTGTTTACGACTTCACAGGACCATTATATGGACTGTGTTAGTTCATTCTGTTTATGGACCTTCCAGACCATTTTGATGTGCTTATGTGTTATGAAGTTTGATACATACATGACTTTGCTCATGAATTGTTTGATAAAGTGAAAATTTTGTGAAATAAGTATTTGATGATTTTTCTAGAAAAATTGCTACGGTTTCTAAAGTGTAAAATGCAGTGAGTTTTTAGCAAATGGTTTTCTGCTTATTTCTTAACTTTAAACATGTTACCCATGAGCTTTAACCTCACCCCTTCTAAATTCTATCCCATTCAGATGATGGGCAAAGGAGTGAGTAAGCTAAGAGTCAAGGCATCACTCAAATCTGCCTAATTTCCTTTGTATTCTTAAGTTAGATTTTTGGGAATTCAAGGCTTTAGCTACATTTCAAGTGTATTTTGTATTTTAGTTCTTAAACTCAATGGACATATTGTACCTTGAAATGTTCAGTAAAGCTTTGTAATGACTTCTACCTATGATTATGAATGAAATGTCGTTTGGGTTTGAAGATAATCACTGTTAAGATTTCACATTGCATGTGATGATTAAATGAGTTGAAGATTTTGGGGAAGCATTTGATGTTTATGTTTTATGTAATCTGTCTTTGGAATGGAATGAATGAGGGTGGTTGAAAAGATTTAAGTCTGCATTAAGTAAGGTAGAGTGCAAGAAGGAAACACGGACGAAGTTTATCGTCTGTGATGACGTCACACACAGACGCAAAGGAAAAATATAGAGGAAGTGTATCATCTATGATGATGTCATACACAGACGCAAATGAAAGGCAGATGCAAATGAGGAACACAGACGCAAGAAACATAGGTGCAAGGAACCCAAATGACACGACATAACACAGATGCAAGGAATCGTCTGTGATGACACATCATAATACAGAAAATAGAAAAACAAACGATAGATACCAGACGATAGAACACCGATGATAAGAAAGTTAACCGTAGATGATAGAACCCAGATGATAGAACACAGACGATAGGAAGTCAAACACAGACAATAAGAAAGTCAAAGGCAGACAATAGGCAAGACAGATGAAAGGAAACATAGACGATAGGCCAACCATGGACGATACAAGAAGAAGTTAAGCCGGTATGATTGAACAGTCACTCAGTTGGAATTAATTGAAGAATTCACTAATCATGGGATTCAATAAGAGATGATTATCAAGGATCAAGAAGCAGTTAAGGACGTAAGCTCTAAGTACAAGTCAAGGGACAAAATATTCTGAAGAGATCAAGATGAAATTTCAAGTTTAAGGATTGTCCTAGTGAGGGCACTCCACCCTTGTGGGATGCGCGTCTAGATGTCACTTAGGACGTCAGACGCGTGTCTCGCAAAGGAGGGGTCCTAATATCATCTGATACAGCCCGATATCCACTAAGAGATATGGGCTAGATAAAAAGGCACTCGGTCACAATGGAAATAATAATAGAAAGTGGTTCTCATACACATTGCATATGTATGATATGAATGATTATAAAGTGTTGAATGTACAATGTGAAATGATTGATTAAGTGTATGTGATCCAATGTGAATATGTGTTATGTGAAATTGATGTGTTGTATGAATTGAGTGAACCATCGATGATGGTTACCTCATTGAGTTCGTAAAACTCACCCAAAATTTATAAACATTTTTCAGGATTAGAAGAATACCCCGTTAGGCTAACGGGAGTATACCTACAGTATAAGTGAAGGATAGAGGTTGGGATCAGTTCGCGTCTGCATTATGTTTTTCCTATTTTGTATAAAATTGTATATTCTAAAACTATTGTACAAATGATTTATATTGTAATGTAAAGGCATAATGACTAAAGTGTATTGTATTTGTGAAAGGGCCTAAATGGCTATTGATAACCTTGTTGATTGTATTATATTGATTGGAAATGTTTATGAAGGAAAGTGGGCCTAAATTGGTTATAAATTTTCGCATATTGTGTTTATGATTTAAAAAAAAAATTTATACCGATTTCTAAATGATTGAGTGCTTTAGCACGCCACCCTCGTAGGGCATGAACTCGGATATCACCCATGATGTCGAGTTCAAGTCCTTACGGGAGTGGGGTACTACACTTGTCCCCTTCTTTAAGCCACTTCACCTTTTCCCGCTGTTCCATAAGACTAGCATAGTTGTGTAAGGCTTGCAGATAGGCAGTCAAATTTGTTTTCTCTTAGGATAAGAGGAAGGAATCTTCATAATTGAGGGAGAGTTTATTCTGAAGTAGGGATAGGGTATCCTTGGTGTCAGAGATAGCTTGAAGAGTATTTTCCCCCGTCTTGCTTTTTAAATGCTTTAAGGTTTCTTAGATATGTTTCAGTTTCTAGATACATTGGAATTGAAAGGTTCCATTTACCCAAGTTGTTACTCCTTCCCTAACACAATTCTGAAACCCTCTACATTCACCAAATAGTTATTGAATCTAAAAGGGTGGCAACGCTTCACCTTTAGGAATAGGTCCCCCACAGCTATTGGGGTATGATCAGAAAATAAAGGGTTTAGGAAAGAGGCTTTGCTTTTAGGGAAAGTTTGTAGCCATTCTTGGTTGACCTTAACCCTATCAAGCATTGTCCAAAGTGCCTAACCAGTAGACTACTTGTTACTCTAGGTGAAAAAGTGACCAACAGCCTTAAGGTCTGGAATTCCTAAGTGATCAGTACATTCCTTGAAATCAGTAGAATAATTGCGTAAGGAGAAATAACCTTCTGCTTCAGTTCTATAGAGTGTAGAATTAAAATCTCTAGTTATAAGCCAAGGACCTACCACCCTTCCTTGGAACCTCTGTAGACTCCCCCATAGCTCCTTTCTTTGAAATGCTTGATTTAACCCATACACCACTGATGCAAAGAATGAGGAGTTATGCCCAACAAAATGCCATTTCATGTGCATTACTTACGTCTCCACGTTTTACAACTAGCCAATTAAGAATTTTCAGATGTACTCGTACTAGCACTAGCAAGTGCATCAAAGATGCAGTCATAGATTCTCCCTAGAGGCCACAATTACTGCGAGCAAACATATTAATGACGAAGAACACATTTTTTTCTATGCTACTAATACTTGTACTTGCTCTATTCTGCCCAAGCTTGGCTGAGGAAGAGTTACGGGACGTAAAACAAAAAAATATGTTGATTCGGTCTGGGCGTACTATATTTAAATTTTATAGTATTAATGATAAATAATAAATAAAAAGAAAAAGAAGAAAAAGGAAGGCCATTCTATTTCGACAAAAGATTTCGTCGTAAACCTAATTGGTTACTTCCAATTACGTAAATCAATAGTTCAAACCGCACTCAAAGGTAAGGCATTTCCCATTTTTATAGGAACTTCTGTACCAGAAATAATGGTATCTCCAATTATAGCCCTTCAGGGATGTAAAATTTATCTCTTCTTACCATCCCCATAGTGTATGAGAATAAGAATCCCCTTCGTTACATGATTTCTTCTTCATATAGATAGATATAGGATCTATGGGGCAAATTTACTTAATCAAGGATCAAACCCAATGATGATTCTGCCGAAAACATTTGATTGATGATTAGTGAGGTACTGCCACTTATTCCCTAGTTTTTTAAGATTGTTGAGATTCTCCTCTCTGATTTTAGTCTCCAAAATAGCAAAAACCAATATTTTTTCCTTAGCCAGAAATTCCTTCAAGGCTTGGAGTTTTTTGGGGCAATTAAGGCCCCTGACATTCCAAACAACTATTATGATGAGATGGGTTTGGAGCTTTGTTTGCTCCTAGTACCCTTCTTTCTTTTAACACTGGTACATTATTCTGCATGCTTTTTCTCCTCTGTAGCAGTTGAAGAGGAAGAGGTAGCCTCCATTTCAACACCTGTATCTCCCACCATTACCTCTGTACCTTGCTTAGAATCCTCTTGTTTAATGCTTGTACCGAAATTTGACTGTTGCTGGATTTCTACTTCGAAGGTAATAGGTGCTACTACATTTTGGGAAGTTTCCAACTCCTCATGCCCATCATTTTCCATCTGCTTTTTCCCGATCATAGCTGACTCTTCATGTGTCACATTTCCACAGCTTCCTTGAACATCAATGGCTTTACTTTCACTTAGGTCTATCCCCAATAATTCTTTATAACTCCCTTCCTTGAACCTTTTCCCTGTGGTAACCCATCTTTTCCCTTATAGCTTCACAGAGGGCTTCCACTGATATTCCACTGTGACATCATCTTCATATAAAGAGCCATCATAGCCTAGTCACATAATGGGGATGTGTTATGGCAACTCCTTAGAAATATCCACGGTGACACATAGTCGAGCATAGCCCAACCTTTTCCTTTTTGCAATATACTCATCCCTACATAATGGTTGCCCTAGATAGCTTGCTAACATAATAAGGCCTTTAGTAGTTCAATACTTCAAAGGGACATTATATAGACCTACCCATGGAGGCACAACCCTTAACTTTCCTATTTCATGTTGGAATCCTGGCTGCCAACTTTGAAGAAACAGAGGGAGGTTCATTACATGCCAAGGACCTTCTTTAAGGACTTTATCCGCCTGAGCTTTGGAAGAGAAGGTAAATAGGGATAAGTTTTTATCTACTAGTAGTACTTCAAGTAAATAGGGATAAGTTTTTATCTACTAGCAGTACTTCAAGCAGACCTTTATTCTTCTAATTATGATTTGCCCATTTTTGCAGCAACGGGAATGGGGGTCTTCTCTCCAGGAAGAAGCCCACAAGAGAGGACTCCCATGATCTGGCACGTTCTTGGAGAACTTCCACTTCTGGAGCAACCAGTAGTCTGCCTTGGTCTTCTTTCAGTGGAGAGTAGTGGAGGGCAGCATCTCCCTCTTCTGTTATGACTTGCTTCCAACTCCTCTTGATATGCAAGGAAGAGGTTGAGGATGATCCAAGTTCCGGGGCCTTAGGGGCAGCCAAGAGTTGAGAGGGTAAAGGAGGAAATTCAGTGGCTGAGGCAGGGCTAAGAAGAGGAGCAGGCATGGATGACAGATAAGAAGTTTGGAAGGCTGGGTAGTGTCAGAGAGTAGGTTTGAATGACAGTTACCAAAGAGGGAAATGAGACCAGTGAATTGTCCAATTTACCCCAATAGATGAAAATTTTAGTTTAGCAAATGGGAAAAGAAGAAAGGGAAACAGGAGGGGTAAGTCTAGCAAGAGGGGAAAGCTGAAAAGAGAGTCGGTTTGGAAAGTAAGCTGAGTTTGTTGATGAATGGGGTACCTTGCTAGAGCAGAAGAAGGGTAATGTAAGGGGAGGGAAGGAGGTTAATAGCATTAGGGGAAGGAAGGAGGAGCAAGGTTAATGTTGACGAAGGTTAATGGTAGCAAGTTGGCACCCATATACTGCGTTCATAGCCTTACTAGGTTAGCAAATTATATTTGTTAGGGTAGGGAATTTGAGAAAGAACATAGGCATTACTAATTTATATCTTACAGTTCTTTACTTTTTATCGCCTTTTCCTTATTTTGTTTAATGCAATGGTTATCTAAAGATGAATACATAATCAAACTTGGCGTTTAAAGATGCATGAATAGAGAACTTGATTAACTTCATATGAATCTCACACAATGGAGGTGTTTACTGGTTACAAAATGAATGCACTAGCATTGCGTATATTATATTTATTTGTAGCAGTAACAAATTAACTTGAAAGAAGCAACTGAATATAGGCTCTATAAGTATAGTTTAGAAGATCCAGAAGCACTGATTGGTACGTAGAAGAAGATTATTCAAACAAAGAAATATATGTATCCGTTTGTGTAAGAACATGAAATTATATCAATGAACTTGTGTAGATTGCATTATTTAATTGAAAGAAAAATATAAGTGCTTAACATGATTGTTTATTTTTATATAATTCTTAGTATTTCTACTATGGAAGAGAAGGACCTGGCTTTGTCTTCCATATATGCAGCTCTCAAATTTATGCCTGCAACTCTTGACAAGACACATTTTGTATTAAATCTTAAAGTTGCATAACCTAACTGTGATGCAATTTAAACAACACATGATATCATTGTTGAAGGGAAGTGTAGTGAGACCTTGCCTCTTAAATATAACGAGCTCCTTGGCCTTTATGCTTGTTTTACAAGTCCATCTTGTGCTCTAATGGTTTCAATGTAACTTAAATTTACCCTTTCTTTATGCTGTGAGTAGATACCAGAGTTACACAAATTCACGCCCCAAATCCCAAACCTAGTAGATGGTAGCTCTAATAGATTGAAAAATATAGGGGAGAACTTAATGTTTGAGAGTGTTAAAATGTCTGGGAGAGAGAAGTGGCAAAATTTTTTCTCTCTTTAACAACTTATGCTAACAAAATAGAGTTATTATTGCCACAAGTACCCAATTACTTGTTGGCTTTGTTTTTCTTATAAGACTAAGCTTATTTGTCCACTTTGGTTTACTTGTGCCAATGTGGACACTATTTTGTTACATCTCCCACTTATACACATTGGCAACACATCTTGAGCAAAAGGAAAGAGCAACACATGCCTATTCACAGCAACAAATGCTTTGTTCATAGCAATTCATGTTGTATTTCTCAACCTCAAATATTCATTCTCACTATCATACAGGAAGTGGGACGTGTGACCATACAAGAAACGTACTGGTGAGGATCGTTACATTAAGTGTAACACCCCCTTACTGCAGGGTACACGCCGGGACGCCCGGAGGTCTTTCCAGTACATATCCTATGATAAGGGTGATCTACATTCGATCACTATATTAACTTCACATGGCATCATATCATTTCTCACTAAAAGAATCATATGAACATTCACAATATTTTAAAACTCAACATTTTTCCTCATTTCATTTCACAAAATTGAAGGTTTACATTGTATCTTTTAACACTTACTATATGTACATGATCAAAACCTAATACAATAATACTAAATAAATGAGGGAAAATATAAAAATCTATCTAATCTATCCAAAAGTCCTAGCTGACCGACCTTTGAGCCATGACTCTTCTTGCCAAAACACAAACTACCTGGCGGTAGAGCCTCTCAGTAGCTAAAATCATCTCTCGGTCCTAAAAAGACAACGTTGCAATTTTGGTGAGTTTTGCGAACTCAATGAGGTAACCATCATTGATGGTTCACTCAATTCATGCATCCCATTATTTCACATAACATATAATCATATTGGATCACATACACTTACTCAATCATGTCACATTGTACATTTAACACTTATAATCATTCATATCATGCATCAGCAATACACATGAGACTCACTTTCTTTCTTATTGCTGTGACCAAGTGCGTCTCACAGTCTTATACAAATATTAGCCCATAGGGCTTAATTAGACAGAATCACGGAGCATAGCTCTACGTGGAAGTGCTTCATAATGGCAACTCAAATCACAACTCCTTTATCTGAGCCTACATTTTATAAAATGCAACAAGTATCACAATCTTATATGAATGATCAGACAACATTTCAGAGTCATCGGACCTAAGTCCGGCATTCAACTATCGTTGTGAATCAAATGACAATTTCATATCAAATGCACATTTATTTCAGTTGATTCACATTCATTCAATCAATTTATACAGAATTTAAATAACCAGAAATTAGGTGAGACCATCTAGGTTACTCACAAGTTACTCCCGAAGCTAATGCCTGGAAGTGCCGGCAACGTCTGGAAGTTGACATTCCAACTGTTCCTCTATAACAAAATAATACACACATATATCATAATCTGTACAATTATGCATGTTCATTAATGCATATATATGGAATGAATTATGTACAATGCATGTTTATGACAATCCCGGGTATCCTTCCATCAAGGTTATCATAAACACAATCAAATATCGAAACTCACTTAACTAGCATTGTTCGTAGGGTTTATACCTCAACAGACCATTTGAATCCAATTCCATAACCTAATGAGCCATTTCAGATTTCTCTTAAAACTCTGACTTTCGAGTCTACTATTCACGTTAAATCAAAGAGTGCAATAGATATAATTTGTTCATATAAGCAGAAGGTAGACAAAGCAGAAGCAGACGAATATTCAAAACACAGATGATGGCTAAAGACAGACGGAAGTAAAAGACAGACGATATGCCGAAAGACAGATGAAGTGTCTAAAGGCAGACGGAATCTCAAAGGTAGACGAAATTCAAAAGATAGAGGATAGCCAAACATAGACGAAATGCTAAGCACAGACAATAAGAGGTCAAACACAGACGATAAGAAGTTAAACATAAATGATGCGTAACACAGACTATAGGAGGTCAAACACAGACGATAGCAAAGTCAAACACAGATGAAGTGCCAAAAGACAGACGCAACGCCAAAACACAGACGAAGTAGAGAACAGACGATTCCAAAAAGTAGACAAAACACAAAGCAGACAAAGAACAAATGGAAAGGCAGATGAAGTGAAGAAAGACAGACGATATGTGGTCAACATAGAACAAGAAAGTCAACCACAGATGATAAAACACAGACACAAAGTGGTCAACATAGACGATAAAATAGTCAACCATAGATGATAAAACACAGACGCAAAGTGGTTAACACAGACGATAAAATAGTCAACTACAAACGATAAAAAACAGACACAAAGTGGTCAACACAGACGATAAAATAGTCAACCACAGTTGATAAAACACAAACACAAAGTCTTTAAAGACGAAACGTCTATGCTCGTGGACATCTCTAAGTCTTCATTAACTCTCGTATAAACACCTAGGTACTCATACATGCTCAGTGAAGAAACAGAGCATATTACCTTTCCATATCTAACTCTCCAAGCTAATCTTATACATCATTTTATTTCTATTTCAACTCCAAGAACCATTTCACAATACTTGATCACTAATAATCCATCAAAACCCAAATAACACTATATCTCCAAATTTTCATCCCTTTAACACAGTGTTCAAGAATGCAACTATATGAAAATGCCATGTTCATGCAGACGACAGTAACTCTTCAAATTTATTTCAAAATCTCCAATTCTAAAGAATTTATTCACTACCTTCTTGTTGAAAAACTCC
>JAOSBN010041702.1:0-15333 GCA_027563595.1 Erythroxylum suave
GCACTAAACTTGACACACAACAACATAGCAGAAGAAGGTAACACAAATAATTGCCCTCCTCTTTTTAATGGTACTAAGTACTCTTCTTGGAAAAATCCTATGAAGTACATCATGAGTGAAGGAGTGGAGTATTGGAAGATCATAATCTTCGATCAAAACGTTCCTTTGAATGAAAATGGCAAGGTAAAGACGGAGTTGGAATATGATGAAAATGATTGGAAGAAAGCCTTCATTAATGCAAAATCTATGAAGTTGATATATTGTGCTCTCACCGTTGAGGACAGAAATCGAGTGAACTTATGCACTAACGCTCAAGAAATGTGGGAGAGACTACACATTACTCACGAAGGAACCAACCAAGTTCTAGAAACAAAGATCAACATGCTTCTCCATGACTATGAAATGTTTGTCATAAAGGAAGGTGAGTTTATTTCCACTACGTTTGATTGTTTTACAGAAATTATCAATGGATTAGGCAACCTTGGAAAGCACATGATGGATAGCTAGAAGTTGAAAAATATTCTTCATTCATTGCTAAAAGAATGGGACTCACAAGTGATAGCCATTATGGAGTCTAAAGACCTCAACAAATTAGAATTCAATGCCTTGGTGGGATCACTCATAAAATATGAGATCATTCTCAAATCAAGAGGAGGAAGCGGTAAGTCACAAAAGTCAATTGCTTTAAAAGCTAATGTTTCTTCTCTTGATGAAAGCGATGAAGAGTTAGATGAAGAAGAGGATGATGAAGAATTAGCACTTTATGCTAGAAATTTGAGAATGTTCAAAAGTCTACTCAAAAATAGGAAAAAGGAATTACATGGTGGTAGAAATGAAGAAAGAAAGAAGATCACCATGGAGGGAAGGACCAAAAGCTATGAAGAAAAGAAGAGCAATGAATAGTGCAGGAAATGTGGAAAAAGAGGACATCATGCTAGAGAGTGCAAAAGCTCATTCTCTTCCTCAAAATTTCAAAAAAATGACAAGTATGACAAAGGAAACAAGAAAGCTAGTCTTGTAGCCACTTGGAGTGATGATGAGGAAACATACCTAAGCAATGATAAGAGCAACTTGGCTCTTATGGAAAATAGTTCCTTGTCAAGTGATGATGAGGATGAGGTAATGATAATTGACCAAGATCTTAAAGATTCATTTACTGCATTGCAATTTGATTTTAAAGAAGCTATTAAAATCAACAAGAAATTGAAAAAGAAATTAAGAGATCTTGAAGCTGAAAATAATGATTTGTATGAAACAATTGATGACTTAGAATGCATTAAGAAAGATCACTCTACATGCAATATTGAAAAAGAAAACTTAACTTGTGAACTTGATAGACTTAGAAGAGAGTCTTCTTATGTAGTTGGAAAGCTTACTAATGGAAATGATAAATTTGAAAAGATGTTGTCTTTACAAAGATATTCCATATCTAAACATGGTTTAGGGTATGACCCTTTTGATAAAGATTGTTCCTTGATTTCTAAATTTACTAAAGATGGAAAAGTTGCTAAATATGCTAAATGCTTAAAAGATGGTCATATGGAAATTGCATTAAAAAATATTAGGAGGTGAATTAATGTGAAGAAAGTTTGGCTGGTAAAAGGAACAAAACTTTCTAATATGATTTATATGACTAACCAAAATGGACCCAAAATCGCTTGGGTACCAATAAGAAGAAAGAATATCTCTTTTGTAGATACAAGCAAGGATTGAAAATCCACCAAGCACATAGTACATTGATAGTGGATGTTTAAGGCATATGAGTGGAGACAAGAGCCTATTTGTGGAAATCAAACTAAAGAATCAAGGATTTGTCACAATTAGAGATAAAAACAAAGGTAAAGTCATTGGTGTTGGTAAAGTGGGTAAGGAACCTTTGCCTATCATTGACAATGTTCTACTCGTTGATGGTTTGAAAAATAATTTGCTAAGTGTTTCTCAATTATGTGATATGGATTTTAATGTGAAATTTGAAACATCTCATTACATGGTTAAGAAAGATGGAAATGTTGCTTTCATTGCTTTAAGACATGGAAATACTTATATTGTTAATTTGCATGATGATAGTTCTTTTAATGAAAAATATTTGGTAACATTAGAAGAAAACACATTTTTATGGCATAGAAAGTTAGGACATGCACCATTGCCTTTAATTTCTAAAATTTCTAAAAATGACATTATAAGAGGTTTGCCTAAGATAAAATTTGTAAAAGACCACTTGTGTGAATCTTGCTTGAAAGGCAAACATGTTAGAGAACCATTCAAACCAAAGAAAGAAATATGCACATCTAGAATACTTGAACTTGTTCATATGGATTTGATTGGACCATCTAGGCATGCAAGTTTAAGTGGTAAACTATATGTTCTTGTTATTGTTGATGACTTTTCTAGATTCACTTGGGTGAGATTTCTTGCAAATAAAAGTGAAGCTTTTAACGAGTTTGCCAAGTGGTGGAGGTTAGCTCAAAATGAAAAGAACTTGACAATAGTTGCTATATGAACCGATCATGGAGGTGAGTTTGATTGTGAGCCATTTGAACGAATTTGTGACAAATATAGAGTGGAGCACAACTTCTCATCACCAAGAACTCCATAACAAAATGGTGTAGTAATTTCTAAAAAAAAAGGTGTAGTAGAGAGAAAGAATCGTTTACTTGAAGAAATGAGTGAAACAATGTTGAATGAATATAGTCTACCTAAATCATTTTGGGCAGAGGCAATCAATACCGCTTGTTATGTCATCAATAGAGTGCATTTAAGAAGAGACAAGAACAAGATACCATACGAGTTATGGAAAGGTAAGAAACCAAATATATCGTATTTTCATCCTTTTGGTTGTAAAGTGTTTATTCATAATAATGGAAAGAACAACTTAGAAAATTTTGATTCAAAATCTGATGTACGAGTGTTTATAGGTTATTGACTAATTAGTAAGGCATTTAGAGTTTATAATAATAAAACTAAGTGTGTTGAAGAAAATATTCATTTTAAATTCGATGATACAATTTCACCCCCGAGAAAGGTTTATTTTGATGATGATGTAGGAAATTTAGTCAATGAAGTTGAAGAAATTGAATCCAAAATTGAAGAAGCAAAGTTGGATGAAGAAGATCATGTACCTAGCACTACAACTTGGGCAAAAGCAAAGAATCATCCTATGGAGTAAGTAATTGGAAGCTTGGATGATGGTTTAAGAACAAGGAGGAAAATGTATGAACACATGAGCAATTTAGCCTTCATCTCATTGGTGGAACCCAAAAACATAAAAGAGGCTCTTGAAGATGAACATTGGTTAATGACAATGCAAGAAGAGCTTAACCAATTCAAGAGGAATAATGTATGGGATTTGGTAACTCCACCAAAGGACAAAACCATCATTGGAGTCAAGTGGGTAAATAGGATAAAATTTGATGAAAATGGTGATGCTATCAAGAACATATCTAGTTTAGTAGCTCAAGGATTCTATCAAGAACAAGGTCTTAATTATAATGAAACTTATGCATCGATGGCTCGATTGGAGGCAATTAGATTGCTATGTACTTTTGCTTCTCAGAAGAAGATCAAGCTTAATCAAATGGACATCAAAATTGCATTTCTTAGTTGTTACATTGAAGAGGAAGTTTATGTCAAACAACCTCCAGGTTTTGAAGATCATGAGCATCCAGATTATGTTTACAAGCTCAAGAAGGCGTTATATGGATTAAAGCAAGCATTTAGGGCATGGTATGAAAGGTTAAGTACTTTTCCAATTCAAAATGGTTACATGAGTGGTAGAGTTGATAATACCTTGTTTATAAAGCATGTTGATCATGATATGCTAGTTTTCCAAATATATGTTGATGATATTGTATTTGGTGCTACTAATGAATCTTTGTGCAAATAATTTAGTGATTTGATGCAAGGTAAATTTGAAATGAGTATGATGGGAGAACTCAAGTTTTTTTTTGGGTTACAAATAAAGCAATTCAAAGATGGCATCTTCATCCACCAATCCAAGTACATAAAAGAGCTTCTAAAGAAGTTCAACATGGAAGGATGCAAAGATGCAAAAACACCTATAGTAACAAATCTGGTTTTGGAAGAGTTTGAACATGAAGAAGATGTTGATCAAAAGCTTTATAGAGATGTGTTCGACTCTATTTTATATTTAACTGCGTCTAGACCAGATATAATATTTGCTACTTGTCTTTGTGCTAGATTTCAATCTTGTCCTAAGATTTGTCATTTAAGTGTTTGCAAAAGAATTTTTAGATATCTTAACAAAACAATTAATGTAACATCCCATTACCTTTGGGAGGTTAGAATAGTAAAAATGAGTGATTAATGAGATCTTAGAAATGCATTTTTCATGCTCTTGCTTAAAATGGTATACACATACACTTGAATAGTGAAATTTTCTGCACATGAAAATAATTGTACATGCATTCATGAATAATTCTGGGTATATCTGGACTGAGTTGTGATTTTTGGGAAAATTGTGAATTTGGAATTTATTTATATTGAAAAATTTATTAATTAGTGGAATTATTATATTTGTGAATTTTGATAAATTTAGGATGTATTTTGTAATTTATAGAGTATTATGGAAAATAGGAAAAAGAAGAGAAGAAATCAAATGAAGATTTGGAGATAGTTGGATTGTAAAGATGAGAGTTAAAGGGTGTTAGTTTCAAAAGAAACTAAGTTAGAACTTAGACCTTAGGAAAGTGACAAGTTTAAAGTTGCCTTTATTATGTGTCAGAAGTAAGTTTGAGTAATTCGAGAATTAAAAGGGGGTTGTTCTTTTCCTAAATTCTTTCTTTGTTATTATCTTCTCCGAATTTCTTCTCATACATAAAGTTTTCCATCAAACTCCTTTTGAGAGTTAACTTTGATTTTTTTTCATATCCCTCACCACTTCCTCTACTATTAAGTGTTTCTTCTACCTTAAGAAAAACCAATAGTTGGTTAATGCTCACAGGGGTTTACGTAATTTTGTATGGAGTTAGGGCTTGAAGATAGTTGAAGCTTTTGGAGTCTTTAACAAGTAAGTAGTGAATAAAATTGTTAGAGTTGTGGATTTTTGAAATAAAGTTGATGAATTTATAGTCAGTACATGATCATAGCATTTATGTATATTTATATTCTTGAACACTATGTTAAGGGGATGAAAATTGGGGATATGGTGTTATTTGGGTTTCGATGGATTATTAATGATTAGGTGTTCTGGAAAATTATTCAAGGAGTATGCTTCAGTCCTTTTGCCAAAACTTTTTATCTAGTTATCCAAATGAGATGATTCTTGATTTGGATTAAACTAGAAATATATGGCTACATTTCTTGTGAAGGCATCAAATTAAAATTCTATCTTTAATAATTGGAAAGTTTGCCATGAGGTTGAGAATTAGGTGCAGTACATTGAATGAATGTAAAAATTCATATTCTGTATTCGAGAGAAAATCTGAATTAATCTAGGCTGATTTAGGCAAATGTTCCTTCTATAAAGTTTTGGATCATTCTTTTATCTTTTTAACGATATATAGCATGAAATTTTTGGACATCCGAGCTGAAAGTTATGGTCCTTATAAAGAAAGATGTATCTTTTGTCTTTTCGCTTCTTTTGTGATGACGTCATATCTTCTGTGTTTTGCTTCTTCTATGTTTTGCTTCTTCTATGTTTTCACTTCTTTTGTGATGACGTCACATGGTCTGTGATGACATCATATCTTCTGTGTTTTGCTTCTTCTGCTTTTTGCCTCTTTTATGTTTTTTGCTTCTTCTGTGATGACGTCATATTTCGCTTCTTCTGTGATGATGTCATATCTTCTGTGTTTTGCTTCTTCTATTTTTGCTTCTTCTATGTTTTCGCTTCTTCTGTGATGACATTACATGGTTTGTGATGACATCATATCTTCTGTGTTTTACTTCTTCTATTTTTTGCTTCTTCTATGTTTTCGCTTCTTCTGTGATGACGTCATATGGTCTGTGATGACGTCATATCTTTTGTGTTTTGCTTCTTCTACTTTTTGCTTCTTCTGTGTTTTGCTTCTTCTACTTTTTTCTTCTTTTGTATTTTGCTTCTTCTGCTTTTTTTTCTTCTGTGTTTTGCTTCTTTTGCTTTTTGCTTCTACTGTGTTTTGCTTCTTCTGTGTTTTGCTTCTTCTACTTTTTGCTTCTTTTGTTTTTCATCTATACATATCTTTTGTTCCATTTTTGACCTTTCAAAAGATAGAATCTGTCTTTGAGGTCTTCAGGAAAGTTGTAGATATTGAAGTCCTCTTTCGAACCATATAAGGAACACCTTAATCCGATATCTGTTTGTAAAGTTATAATAATTTTTCCCCATTCATATGTCTTTTCCACTATTCTACTTTTTCATTTGGCTTCGTCTGTACCTATCTTCTGTTCCATTTTTGACCTTTTAGAAGATAGAATCTGTCTTTGAGATCTTCATTAAAGTTGTCGATCTTGAAGTCCTTTTTGAACCATATAAAGAACATACAAATCTGATATCTTTGGGGAATGTTATGGAAATTTTCCTCATTTGTCTGCTTTTTCCTATTTGTTTGCTTTTTATTTGGTTTCATTTGTATCTACCTGTAAGTCCTCCTCCCGGCCTGAACATGTTTCACTATTTTGGCCATAACTTTTTCACCGACCTCCAAATGATCTGATTTTTGAAGCATTGGATTCATAACACGTTTCTATATCTCTTAATAAAAAAGTTATAGCTTTTGGTTTTGATTTGAAAAAGATTGATTGAATCAAAGTGAGGGGATCGGTTGGAAGAGTATGAGTTAGATATTTTTACTGAACATGCTTCAGTATTTTAGTGATATCTTGATCTATAGGATTCCAAATGGGATGATTTTTGATTTCAAGTAAACTAAAGATATAGGCCTAGAAATTTTCTCAAGAAGTCAAATTACGACTTAGTCTATAAGATATTGAATTTCTAGATGAAAATTGTGTATAGTATACTGTTTTTGAATGTGAACATTTTGAAAATGCTTGAGGCATATATTCCAAATTACTGAACCCAATTGAGTGATTTTGGTATCAATGTAAAGATAAGACATAGATGAACACTTTTCTAGAAGAGAATATGACGAAATTATATCATTTTCACTTTCTAATTTAATATGAATAGTAGACCCGAAGGTCTGGAATTTTGGAGAATTTATAAGAAGAAATGAGAGTTTTGATAATGTGTGATCATGTAATGATGGAATAACATTAATGAGTGAATTGTTGGTATGAAAGTACCAAAGACATGTGTTTAATGGAGATGAAGTGGTCCATATGATTAAAGCTGTGATTCAAAAAGAGTAGTAAAGTGTATCTAGTGGAGAAAAGAGTTATTACAAAAACAATTGATGCGGACAAAAAAAGAGTGATAATGTGATAAAGTGGGAAATTTGATAATATACCTGAGATTGTTATGAACATGCATTGTACATAATTCATTTAATACATGTGCATTGTTAAACAATTATAATTGTGCATATTGTGATATTTGTATATATTATTTGTTATAGAGGGACAACTGGAACGTCAACCTCTAGACGTTGTCGGATCTTCCAGGCATTAGCTTCAGGAGCAACTTGTGAGTAACCTAGATGGTCTCACTTGATTATTTGTTTGTTAAATTCCTGTTTGAAATGATTGAATGACTGCGGCTTGATTGTTGATGCCGGACGGTAGGTCCGATGATTGTGAAATGTGGATGAGATATTGAAGTGCTACTTGTATGTGAATGTGAAGAAATAAATGTTATTCCAAAATTTTGTTGAATGTCAGACTAAGGTCCAAAGATGATTGTGTTTTGACTGTGAATGTGACTGATTACAAACAATGATTAAATGAATATGTGAGATGCAATTCATTTCATGAATGCATGAAAGATAAAGGTAGTTGTGACCAGAGTTTCCAGTAAAAGAGCTTAAAGCTCAGAAAGTGATAAGAATCTTTGGCTCAGTTGTGCATGTACCCGGTATCCATTAAGGGATATGGGACATTAAGTGATACAACTCGGTATCTACTAAGGGATATGAGCTAGTAAAAACACACATGGTCACAACAAAGCAATAAACGAAACTGAATCATGGGCATTTCATTTATATTTGATGTGTGTATTTTTCATGAATGAAATGACCTTTATGATTATTCAGAAAGTAAAAGATGTTGTGTTAGGAATATGCAATGATGTGAATCGAATATGTTACGTGTATTGATGTGATGCATGAATTGAGTCAACCATCAATGATGGTTACCTCATTGAGTTCGCAACACTCACCAAAATTGCAACGTTGTCTTTTTAGGACCAAAAGACGACTATAGCTACTGAGAGGCTCTATCAGCCGTGTAGATTGTGTTTTGGCAAGAGAAGTCATGGCTCAAAGGTCGATCAGCTGGGATTGTTGGACAGATTAGATAGACTTTGTATATTTTCCTTTTTCATGTAATATTCTTGTACTAGATTTGATGATGTACATGTTGTAAGTGTTGAAAGATACAATGTAGACTTTTGATTTTGTGAAATGACATGAGGAAAAAGTTCGGATTTAAAATATTGCAATTTGTCATATGATGCTTTATAAGTGAGTAATGATATGATGCCATGTGAAGTGAAGGTAGTGATCGAACGTAGCTCGCACTTATCATAGGATATGTACTGGAATGACGTCCGAGTGTCTCGATGTATACCTTACGGTAAGGGGGCACTACAATTAATCATGGATTATGGTATCCGAGTTGTGAGTCTTTTGATTTGCATGCATATAGTGATGCTGATCATGGTGGTTGTAGGATAGATAAAAAAGCACTAGTGGTCTATGTCATTTCTTAGGTTCTTTTCTGATTTCATGGGCTAGTAAAAAACAAGTAAGTGTGACTATTTCTACTGTTGAATCTAAATATGTAGCAGCTACAAGTGCATTTGCACAAGTTCATTGGCTTAAGCATCAATTACTTGATTATGGTATTATTGTTAAAAATATTCCAATCTATTGTGATAATACAAGTGCAATTTGCTTAAGTAAAAATCCAATTTTGCATAGTATAACAAAACATATTGAGATTAGGCATCATTTCATACGTGATCATTATTTGAAAGATGATATTTGTTTGACACATGTCTCTACAAGTGATCAATTGGCAGATATTCTTACTAAACCACTTAAAGAAGATGTGTTTGTGAATATAAAATTGAAACTTGGTATGTGTGATTTGAATTCAATTGGATGATTGCATACTTGTTTGAAATTGATTGCATACACTTTTATAGCAAAATGGTCAAATTATTAGGTGAATATGCAATTTCATCCGAGAAAGTATTAGCATTGATCTATATTCGGGTTTAGATAATGATTTGTCTTGATTTTGAAGATTTCCAGTCGACTAATTGAAGTCTAAGTTAACTTAAGTTGACTGATGTTGAGGTAATGGTTGAGTATCTTTAATTTGCACCTCGACTAATGCAACTGGAGAAAAATTGATTAAGTGTTTTTGAGGCTCTCTAGTCGACTATTATAGTGTTAAGTCGACTAATCGTTGTTGGTCTGATATTGCACAAATTTTTACCCTCGAATAATTGACTATTCATTTCATCCCAGTCGATTAGAGTTCTCATGCCTGATGGTTCCAAAAATCTGTATTTATTTAATTTGACTAATAACCCTTCCAGTCGACTAACCCACAGAGCAAATCTTTTATAAGCCTACTGCTTTTATTTTCACAAAACTAGTCAACTAATACCCTACCAGTCGACTATCGGACATCCCCTGCATATAAAACCCTCAATTTTTCACAATCCTCTGAAAGTTTAAAACATTCAAAATCAAAATCCTCTCATTCAAGTCAACTACTCTCTTCTAAAATCACCAAATCTACACCAACCCATCATCATTCTTCATCTAAAACACTAAACTCCTTCCTTAAAACATCAAAACATCATTCACTTTGGTCAAAATCTCCTCATCTTCATCAAAAACCCTTAAAAAAACTTTAATCCACGCATCTTCATCTACCAATCCTTCCAAATGGCACCAAAGAAAGCAAGTGGGAAGGGAAAGCAATCGAAAACTGCCACTAAAACTCACCAAACCCGAGTTAGAGGGTCTTCTTCGAGAGGTGGAGTTCAAAGGGAGAATGAGGTTCTTGAACCTAGATTGACTTCAATGGAGGCTCAACATCTTTATTATAAGGTACTAAAATCAAAAGTTTTGATTCCTTCCATGCGATTTTATTGGGTTGAGCTAGAACATAGTGAATTCAAGAATTTGTTTGATGAAATAAGGAGCTTAGGATTGAAGGACTTTTTGGGTTTTAAGGATGATATATATGAGGATTTAGTTAGAGAGTTATGAGCTAATCTAGATGTGATTAGAAGTAATATTGATAGTGGTGTTTGTTTGAAGTCTTGTATTCAAGGGAAAGACATTTATATTTGTGAGGAAAATTTGAGTATTTGGTTTAAGTTGCCTAAAGGAGGAATTAGGCCTAGAGCTTCCTTACTTGATTCAAATGTATTAAGAAATGAGGATGGAGATACGGATGAGGAAGCTGAGGAGAATTATGGCTATGATGAAATGAAAGGAGATGAATTGTTGGGAAGAATTTGTATTGAACATTCATCCCAATATGAAGCCATGCATTTGCCCTTGAACTATAGGTTGTTGCATTATGGAATAAATAGGGTTGTTTATCCTAAGATGGCTAGCAACAATCATATCACCTTATTGGATAAAGAAATAATATGAAATTTGGAAGAAGGTAGGAATATTAATTTTCCAAATTTGATTATCCAAATGATGAGGAGAAAGGCAAACTTGTTGAGAGGAGAGCTTAAAGGGAAAACTACCAAGCATAAAGTTATGCATTACGGAGCTTTGGTTACTTATATCTCAAAATTGCGAAGGTGTAATTTGAGTTCCTGTGAACATTACTTATATCCAACAAGTTGGAGGTTTACACCCTACAATATAAAGAATATGAAGTTGGTGAAAACAAATGAGAAGGGTTGGGTGCATTCATATCATGAGGAAAAGCTTGGTTTAACCTTAGAGAGTGGTCAACAAGTGCCTAAAAGACAAAGGTCAAAAAGAGTAAGTGAAAGGCCAAGTAATGCAAGGCCAGGTAATATGAGGAGAAGTGAAGTATCCCAAGAAGAGCTTTAAGAAATTAGAGATCAAATTGAAGAAATGAATGTTCGAATGGATCTTCAATAAGGGATTCTAATTCTCTTGGAGAAAAGCATCAAGAAAATATTTGACAAACTTGGTTGTAGACATGATGATGTTTCTCCACCTTGATGGCCATTGTATTTCACTTAGACTCACATTTCATCATTTCTTATTCATGTTCTTTTATCATTTACTATTTTTTTCTATTTTTAAATTTGAAAGTTTAAGACAATGTTTGTTTGATTTAACTATATTTGTGAATGTTTCGTATTTAATGTGTGTTCTTTACATTTTTGATTATGACAAAAAGGGGGAGAAAAAGAGAAAAAGAGGGAGGTATAAAAATGTTGGATTTGGATTCATTGATTATTATAAAAATATTCATTGATTCATTGATTGAGGGGGAGACAAACTAATCAAAAAGACAAGGAATAAAAACCTTGATCATATTTTCTTTGTTTTCAACTTCTTAAAAAATTTCTAAATGTTTTGCCATTATCAAACAGGAGGAGATTGTTGGACCAATGTAGGTTGACAAATTTAATCCTTCTATGTTTTGATAATAATAAAACTTAAGAAATGGTTAAGAAATAATTTTAGGTTAATTGGATTAAAAGGAAGTTAATAAAAAATGGAATAATAGTCGACTAATGAGTATCAGAAAAATAAAAACGTGGATTTCATGTGAAGATTTTGCATAAGGATTTTTCACATGTATCTCAACAGTCAAAGATTGGAGAATCAATCAGATCTGTTAGTTAGAGAACATGACAAGTCGACTATCATTTTATAAATCGACTATTCGAAGTACAGAGCTGAAGATTCATATAAAAGACTGTGCTAGTTAACTATCACTTGGAAGACAAGTCGACTAGGATGTATTAGTCAACTATTACATATCGACTAATCGACTATATGGTACAGCTAAACAGACTTTGAATTTGTCAAACAAATTCAAATGGGAGAAAATTTTTCTACAATGGCTAGGAGCGTCTAGGAGCATCTTGAAGCCTATAAATAGAGGTCTTCACTTCAGAAGAATGAACTAACAAGCTCTTAAAAGGATCATACATTCTATTGTGCTAAATTATTCTCTCATTGGTCTCATATTACTTACATAGCATATCTTGATTCTCTTCAGCTGTACTTATCTGTATCATTTCATTACTATCCTTGTTATTATTGTGAGTTGAGTGATTAGAGAAGAATCACTTGAGAGGTAGGATTTGCATCGAGAAAACAAATCATTTATAAGGTATAACTTGAGCTGGAAGTCAAGTTGATTGGAGGAGTTCACATTAAACTAAAAAGTGTGCAGTAAAGAGCTTTGACAAAATCCTAAGTGGGAGCTTAGGTAGAAGACGTAGGTCTTTGCACCGAACCTCTATACATATTGTGTTTGCCTCTCTTCTATACTCTTTTACTTTATATTTCGATTTGTTTTTGTTTTGTCTTGTGTGTTTTTATTTTTGTTTCATAGCACTTTGCGAAAAGAGTAGAAAAACTTAAAAGATCTATTCAACCTCCCTCTAGATCGTTTACAAATATATCAACAATTAAACACATATCAATTTCCCCCACACTTAGCGTTTGGCTGTCTTTGGGCAAAATATCCAAATTAAGTTCAAAGACTCGCAACATTTACTCAATTTCCATATGTTCCATGAATACATAATCATAAATAAAGATGCATGACTTAAAAAAAATCATAGCAAGGAATCAAAATTCTAAGCTTTTACTCATGATCAATCAACATTCAATACCTTTAAAAACTAAGCAATCTAATGGTAGACTTGAAAAATATGTTTAACTAAAATATATCAATGGGTACACTCAACATCATTTATGACCATGAAAATACACAATTTTGCATATCATTTCATTTCTCCATCACTAAAATTCACATGCAAAATTATGAATCAAAGGACTTTTTAAGGTTGTAATGTGGGCAAAGGTAAGGTGAAATGTATTTAGGTCAAGTAGCATGAAAGCCATTAAACTAGTGAAACAAAGCAACACTCATAAAATATTGGGTACCATCAGCTATGACTAATGCAACATTTATATTTCACAACCTCATTCAACTCTCACACACCAACCACATGAAGCATACACCAATCCGAAGGAATCACTCATACAATTAATGCCAATAATACATTGAAACTATAAGAGTTAACCTTTTAAGCTAACATCTACCTCATATTTGACAAACTCAAATATCAAATTCATTACAACTCTAGGAAGATCTATTAATCATGAATAACTTTGCAAACTCACATGCACTTCCTCCTTGATAAATTTATTTAAACAAAATTTTTTATTTTTATTTTATTTTCTCTTTTCTTTCTTTCTTTTCCTTTTTTTAACATTAAAAGAAACTGCATCAACATGAGAATTTCAATGACAAAACATCCCAACATTAACCAACCCACGCATATGTACACCCACACGCTTACACTTTTGTACATCCACAAACTCACCAATCACAAATGTTCCACTAGCCTTATGGCTTGGGTAGGACATTTGGTTAAGTATAAAGCATGTAATATGGTTAATATAAAAAGAAACGTCTAAAGCTCAAATGGGGGTTAATAAGGGAAAAGTCAGGTCAATAGGGTAGGCTATTTAGCTAATGTAGTTCTGAAAAGCAAAGAATGCCTAATCATATCCATGTTACTACATGTATCGAATAGAAATTCAACAAAAAATCGAGATGTTCATTTCATGAAAGCCACACATTATCAAAAGACAATGAGACTGATAAAAAGGTGTCAGTAAAATAAGGTTCAAAATTTCACTGAGTTTGTCTACCACTAGTCACTACTCTTCTAAAGATAATGTACATCAACCAATCTTAAGAGCAAAAGTACCTGCCAAAGTTATTATAAAATTCTCTAGTCAATTCATTCTCTAATCATGACTAAATAATCCAGAAGTAATAGAAAACGAGTAAATGTTTCTTTTTTTATTTTATTCTCTCTCTTATTTTCATTGAAAATTTAAAACAAGAAAAAATAAACCAACAAAGAAACAAACATGCATAAAAAAATAAATTCAAAAATGTAAAGAAAATAAATTTACTTTTCTTGGGTTGCCTCCCAAGAAGTGCCTTGGTTTAGGGTCGCTGGCTCGACTATATACTTTCCTCATGCGACAAAATTGTGATTTTTTAGTGGTACATGCGGTTCCTCTACATGAGGTTCTTCAAGATGGGGCATTGGTTGATAATTGTTCCCATTTAGCTCCTTCCCTATCCTCAGACTTTTAATCTCAACTGAGTCCTCACTCTTTTGAAATAATTTAAATGATGCTTCACCTTTTTCTTCTTGGTTTCATTCTTTCAACCTGTTATGTAAAGATGAAGAGTCATTCTTAACAATAAAATGGAACTCAGTACTTACCTCTAAGCTAAATGATATATCCTTTTGGCTTCAATCTCCTCATCAACTTCTTTGACAAAAGCAACTCCTTGAGGATTGATCTCAAAATTCTCAAGCTCCTCATCACTTTGTAAAGTTTTTGTATAAATATCCATCGGGAACTCCTCAGGTTGATATGTTTGAGTCTCTTTGCTATGTGATGTTAGGAGATTTATAGCTTCCATTTATTAATCCACCTGGTTTGTCAAGTTCTGGATTCTAGAACTTGTTTCCTGCTGGAATTGCAAAGTGTTAGCAGCATACACATTGACTAATTCTTCAAAGGATGTACCTGAGTCTTGATAGGAAGCTTCTAATGTGTACGAGAATTGCTGTGCTTCCTAGAAACTATCATGGAAGTAATTTGGTTGTGTTGGGACTCGATCCGGAAACCGGATCCCAACCGAAACATAACGGGAAAACATATCAGAAACGAATATGAGGTTCAAATTGAAACGCAAAACGATAGCGGAAGCAAATCGAAAACTTAACAAATGTGGATCCGACATCCGAAAACGAAAACATAGGAACATCGATCACGTTGGAAACCTTAAGACTTAACTATCCGAAACTACGTCCGAATCGGTATAATTTTTTTTCTTTTTCACCTTTATCTAATTCTTATATTACTCAAATCCACATACTTTCCTCAATTAGAAAAATTCCTCAATAAAGTTCTCAATTCATACAAACTTCTTATATATATAAACAATTTCCAATATTCATCTTATTACCAATTTTATCAAAATTTC